>ML283092.1:602-42418 GCA_005239495.1 Nicotiana undulata
GCTGTCAGAACTCGATTCCGAGGTCGTTTGCTCAAAATGCTACTCGGAACCAAAATCAGCCAAATAGGCTAGCCTTCAGGAACCAAGTGTTCTTGAACTGGCCAAAACACTTCCGAATCTCGAACTACCGGCCCACACAAGTCATAAAGCACGAGTAGTCGCTATGGGAAGATGCATTCACGGGAACAGAGTCCCAACACACGAAACGACCGGCTGGGTCGTTACACTTATCACTGTCATATATATTTATTCATTTATTTCGACTTTCACGATTCAGGCCAAGCCTTTCACAATACTATTTTCCCTAATTTCAAACAGAAGATCATATACCTCGTAAGATTTAACCAATAACATTTCTCAAATAAAACCACCCAGAATATAAGTAAACACCGTAACGCTGTCAATCTAGCTCAATCTTTATATACTATGATAAACTCAAGAGAACAACCAACATCTTCAACACACTTACAACAACATTTGGATATAACTCAATGAAACCCAATAAACACGCGAACCTCAAAAATTATAAATAATAAACTGAATTTTTCTTATAACCTCATCAATAACCTCTCAACCATGAAACCAACAGGAATATAAAAATATATATATTTATTTCATAAAAACAATACCAAACCTCTCAACCATGTTTATATGACAAGGGAATCAAATCAAAAAACCAATACTCTTTCCAAATAGTAACAACAATAACTAACAACAATTCAACAAGGCCAAATAGTCATAGAAACAATAATGAACATGTAACAGTTAAAACAATGATCAAATAAGTGGGAACGGGAAAGGGGATCATGTTTAACAAACGATTTGGGTGGTGCATAGATACTCGTCACCACACCTATACACCACACCCATGCAATTCACGTAGCAAACAAGTGGGGAGTCCTATTCCCTCAAGCTAAAGTTAGGCCAAACACTTACCTCAATTCCGCAGGCCACTCACAGCTCAATTATTGCTTTTCCTTTTGAATTCACCTCTAAATTGCTCGAATCTAATCAAAATTAACTTAATATCATTAACTAATGCTAAAGGAACTAACTTTATTGAAAAATATAATTTTTCCTAAGTTTTCTAAAAAAAAGAAGGTGAAAACCCGACCCCGGGCCCGCTTGGTCTAAACTCGGGGTTCGGACCAAATTACATTTACCCATTAACCCACGAACCCAAATATACAATTAATTTTAAAATCCGACCTCAATTCGAGGTAAAGATTCGATTTTTATAAAATTCCCTAATTCTACCCAAACCCTCAATTTTACCATGAAAATTCTTAGTTTTTGATTTAAAAGTGATGACAAATAATGGGTAATTGAGGAGTAAAGTTTAGAATTGATTACCTATGACTTGGGGATGATATTTGGTGAAGAAATTAGTTCCTAGGGCTGTCGGGTTCGAAAAATTTGAAGAAGAAGAAGTCTACCCGTTTTGTATTGATTTTTCTGCCAGCTATTCTGTCTTGTTTCTCATGCCAAACGATCTCTAAACTAGATTTTCTTGTGTCCAATGGATTTCTTGTAAAATTCTAATGAATTTAGGCTTTTGAATCACTTAAATTTGACCTTTTAATGAAGGAGATAGGTAGATTTTAAGATTTGCAAATAGTGCAGGTTTTTAATACGCCGTCAGGGGCAGTTCGTAATTAACCAGAAAAATCTGGGTAACCTTGGTAAAATGGCCATAACATCTTCATACGATGTCCAACTTCGATGATTCTTTTTGCTACGGGTCCGTAATTACGATACAGATCTAATACTTCATTCAAAACATAAATCGGAGCTCATTTGTGTAATATGATATCATTTATGTTTGAAGAAACGACGTCGAAGCATAAGAAAGAACGAGCAACACAACCCAAACCTATTTGAAACTCACCCGAGCCCTCGAGGATTTAAATCAAACATCCACGCAAGTATAAAAGCATAATATGGGCTTGCTCCTTCGATCAAATCATGAAAATAACATGTAAAACAACGAATTAAACCTCAAAACTCATTATTTTCCTCAAGAACACTTATAGTTCATAACTTTTCAACCGGATGTCCGAATCACTTCAAACGAACTCCGTATTTCACCAAATTTCACAGGCAAGGCCTGAATATCATAACAAATTTGTACCGGCCTCCGGAGCCAAAATACGGGCCCAATACCAATGACTTCAAACATTAATTCTTTTCATTATTTCATAAATATTTAAGCAAAACAATTTCTTTCAAAAATTGATTTCTAAGGCTTGGGACCTCGGAATTCATTTCCGGGCATACGCCCGGGTCCCATATTTTACTGCGGACCTTCCGGGATCGTCGGAACACAGATTTGAGTCCGTTTACTCAAAATGTTGACTCAAGTCAACTAAAACCAAATTTTGTAATTCTAAAAATTATTGTTTCTTATATTTTAACATAAAAGCTTTTCGGTTTCACGCCCGGACTGCGCACACAAATCTAGGTAGTTAAAATTAATCTTTTTATGGATAATAAGCCTAGAACGGAGTCTAAATTCATAAAATGACCCCTTGGGTCATCACAGACCTCTGCGATCGCGGCAGAGGTCCTGCGATCGCGAAGAACAAAGTGCTCGGCCCCCAGACTCGACACTACGTGATCGCATAGGTGTCATACGATCGCGAAGGCCAATTGGCCTGACCTCTGCGATCTCGACAGAGGTCCTGCGATCGCGAAGAACAAACTCACCCGGCCCAGATGCGACTCAATGGGATCGCAAGAAAAGGCTACGATCGCAAAGGTGTGGAACCCAGACCTCTACGATCGCAAAAGGGAGGCTGCGATCGCATAGAGTAATCAACAGCCTAACAAAATCCTTCTCCGCGATCGCAACCCACCTTCTGCGATCGCATAGGAGGAAACCAGATAGATGGCAGGGCTCGCAGGTGGTGGCAGTCTTATATTCTCAGCAGGCTAGCAGATTCTCCTTCTGTCACTTGGGAGCAGTTCACGTAGATGTTTTTGGACAAATATATTCCACCCTCAGAGAGGGAAGATCTGCGAGGTCAGTTTGAGCGGCTAGAGTAGGGGCAAATGTCCGTGACAAACTATGAGGCCAGATTCTCAAAGCTATCTCGCCATGCACTTATGATATTACCCACCGATACTGAGAGAGTGCAGAGGTTTGTAGTGGGATTGCATCCAGGTATTAGAGCCACCATGGCTCGAGAGGTGGAGATGGGTACTCCTTATCAGCTCGTGGTAGAGATTGCTCGCAAGATCGAGGGTTATCGGTCGAAGAGCAGGGAGCAGGGTCAGCAGGACAAGAGGGCTAGGTTCTCCGGAGATTTCAAGGATGCCCCAGTTAGGAACAGAGGTCAGTTTGGGAGTGGTCAGCTCAACATGCCTTCATATTCAGCACCTCCACAACCTCCCAGAGGTGTTCCAGTGAGGCCTCAGTTCAACGTCATGCCAGAGCGCTCCTACCGTCCTCTAGCTATCCAAAGTTCACCCAGTGGTTACTCCAGTCGCCAGAGGTCCTCCAGTTCTTATTTCAGTGCTGTGCCAGAGGGTTCATATCGCTCTCCGGCCATTCAGGACTCTTCTTCTTCGGGACAACAGGATATGTCACTTGTGAGATGTTATGAGTGCGGGGATTTAGGCCACGTGAGGAGGGCTTTTCCTAGGTTTTGCGGCAAGACAGTACATGAGGGTTATCATCCTATGAGTTTAGCACCAGCAGTCTGACCACCTAGAGGTGGAGGTCAGGTTGGCAGGGGTTGTCCTAGAGGGGGAGGCCAGTCAGGAGGAGGTCAGTCAGCTCCTGTGCACTCTAGGGGAGCTCAGCCTTCAGGTGCTACAGCCAGATTTTATGCCATTCCGACCACATCAGATGCAGTGGCCTCAGACGACGTGATCACAGGTGTTATCTCAGTATGTGGTAGAGATTCAATATTATTTAATCCAGGATCCACTTACTCATATGTTTCAGCACTATTTGCTCATTTTCTGGATGTTCCTCGTGAGTCCTTGGGTTCTCCCATTTATGTTTCCACTCCTGTGGGCGCTTCTGTGGTGGTAGACCGGGTCTATCAGTCTTGTGTGATTACCTTCTGCAGGTTCAAGACCAGAGTGAACCTTTTATTGCTCGACATGGTTGATTTCGAGGTTATTATAGGCATGGATTGGCTATCTCCTTATAATTTTGTGCTGGCTTGCCATGCCAAGACAGTTACTTTAGCCATGCCTGAGTCGCCGAGGCTGGAGAGGAGGGGTTCTTCAGTTAGTGCATCCAGCCGGGTCATTTCCTTCATGAAGGCTCGACATATGGTCGAGAAGGGTTGTTTGGCTTACCTTTCTTATGTGCAGGACACCACCGCCGAGTGTATCGTCGTGGGGTGCTCCAGTCCTATTTGTGAAGAAGAAGGATGGGTCTATGCGGATGTGTACTGCCAGTTGAATAAGGTTACCATTAAGAACAAGTATCCTTTGCCGCGCATCGATTATTTGTTTGACCGGTTGCAGGGTGCTCGCGTGTTTTCTAAGGTTGATTTGAGATCAGGTTATCATCAGTTGAAGATTCGGGCCTCAGATGTTCCGAAGACTGCATTCCATACCAGATATGGTCATTATGAGTTCTTGGTGATGTCCTTTGATTTGACTAATGCCCCAACAAAATTCATGGACTTGATGAATAGGGTATTCTGGCCGTACATTGATTCCTTCGTTACTATCTTCATTGATAACATCTTGATTTACTCACGGAGCCTGGGTAAGCATGAGCAGCATTTGAGGGTTGTGCTCCAGACCTTGCGGGAACATAAGCTATATCCTAAGTTCTCCAAGTGTGAGTTCTAGTTAGATTCCGTGGCATTTTTGGGGCATGTGGTATCCAGAGAGGGGATCAAGGTTGATCCTCAGAAGATTGAGGCAGTTCAGAGTTGGCCGCGTCCTACATCGGCTACAGAGATCAGGAGCTTTTTGGGCCTAGAAGGCTATTATCGCCGATTCGTGGAGGGGTTCTCTTCTATTGCAGCTCCATTGACCAGATTGACTCAGAAGAATGCCCTGTTTCGATGGTCCAATGGGTGTGAGGCGATCTTTCAGAAGCTCAAGTCAGCGTTGACCTCAACACCAGTTCTGACATTGCCTTCAGGTTCTGGGATGTATACTGTGTATTGCGACGCTTCACGCGCTGGGTTAGGATGTGTGTTAATGCAGGACGGGAGAGTTATTGTTTATGCTTCGTGCCATCTGAAAATTTATGACAAGAATTACCCTGTGCACGACTTGGAGTTGTCGGCGATTGTTCATGCTTTGAAGATTTGGAGGCACTACTTGTATGGAGTGTCTTGTGAGGTTTATACAGACCACGCAGCTTGCAGCACTTGTTCAAACAGAGGGATCTTAATTTGAGGCAGCACAGATGGTTTGAGTTGTTGAAGGACTATGATATCACAATTCTTTATCATCCGGGCAAGGCAAATGTGGTAGTGGATGCCTTGAGCAGGAGGGCAGAGAGTATGGGTAGCTTGGCCTACATTGCAGCTGAGGAGAGACCTCTATCCTTGGACATTCAGTCCTTGTCTAATCGCCTTGTGAGATTAGATCTTTCGGAGCCTCGTCAAGTTCTAGCACATATGGTTGCTCAGTCTTCATTATTGGGAGAGATCAAGGCTCGGCAGTTTGATGATCCTTTCTTATCAGAGCTTCGGGAGATGGTGGTCCAGGGTAGGGCCAAAGAGGTTACTTTGGGCGAGGATGGTGTTCTGAGACTCCAGGGCCGTTTGTGTGTTCCTGATGTTGATTGCCTGAGGGAGAGGATTCCAGCGGAGGTGACAATTCTCGGTATTCTTTCCATCCAGGTGCGACAAAGATGTATCATGATTTGAAGCAGCATTTCTGGTGGAGGCGGATGAAGAAAGACATTGTGGAGTATGTGGGGAGGTTCCTTAATTGCCAGCAGGTCAAGTACAAGCATCAGAGTCCAAGAGGCCTATTTCAGCAGATGCCCATTCTTGAGTGGAAGTGGGAGCACATCACTATGGACTTCGTGGTTGGGTTGCCTCAGACTTTGCAGAAGGTTGACACGATTTGGGTCATTGTGGATCGACTGACCAAATCGGCGCATTTTATTCTAGTGGCTACTACTTACACTTCGGAGAGGCTAGCCCAGATCTACATTGGGGAGATAGTCCGGTTGCACGGTGTGCCGGTGTCCATTATATCAGATCGAGGTCCTCAGTTCACCTCGCACTTCTAGAGAGCATTGCATTGTGAGATGGGCACTCAGATAAATCTAAGCTAAGCATTTCACCCTAAGACTGATGGCCAGTCGGAGCGTGCAGTTCAGATATTCGAGGACATGCTCAGGGCTTGTGTGATTGACTTTGGAGGTCAGTGGGACCAGTTCTTGCCTTTGCCCGAGTTTGCTTACCATAATAGTTACCAATCCGGCATCGAGATGGCTCCATTCAAGGCTTTGTATGGTCGTCGGTGTCGTTCTCCTGTCGGGTGGTTTGATCCTGGTGAGGCTAGATTATATGACACTGATCTGGTGAGAGATGCTTTGGAGAGGGTGAAGTTAATTCAGGAGAGGCTTCGCACAACACAATCCTGACAAAAGAGTTATGCAGATCAGAGGGCGCGTGATGTAGCACTTATGGAGGGAGATAAGGTTCTGCTGAAGGTTTTGCCGATGAAGGGCATTATGAGGTTCGGGAAGAAGGGCAAGCTGAGCCCAAGGTTTATAGGCCCTTTTGAGGTGTTGAGGCGAGTCAGAGAGGTTTCTTATGAGCTAGCTTTACCTCCCAGTTTATCCGGAGTTCATCCGGTCTTTCATGTATCCATGCTCCGGAGGTATCACGCCGACTTCTCTCACGTGGTTGATTTCAGCACTATTCAGTTGGATGAGAAGTTGGGCTACGAGGAGCAACCAGTTGCTATTATTAATAGACAGGACCGCGAGTTGAGATCCAAGAGAGTTTCGGATGTGAAGGTCCAGTGGAGGGGCCAACCAGTTGAGGAGGAAACTTGGGAGTCCGAGGAGGACATGCGGAGCAGATATCCACATCTATTCAGCACTTCAGGTACGATTCTAGACACGTTCGAGGGCGAACGTTTAGTTAAGAGAGGGAGAATGTAATGACCCGACTGGTCATTTTGCGTATTAGGACCCCATTCCCCTAAATGAGACTTTCCATAGCGGCTTCGTGTGATTTATGACTTGCGAGGATGGGTGGTTCAGGATTTGGAAGTGTTTAGAGTGCTATAGGAACCCTTTGTTCCTTAAGGTTGGCCGTTTTGGCCAAATTTGACTTCAGTCAACATTTTGAGCAAACGACCTCGAAATCGAGTTCCGACAGTTCCAGTAGCTTTGTATGGTGATTTCAGACTTGGGCGTATGTCGGGACAGGTTTTCGATGACCCGGGAGCATTTTGGCACCCAATATAGAAATAAGAATTTCCTTAAGTTGAAATTTGGTTTGGAGCGTGATTTTATGTTATCGAGGTCCGAACGGAATTCCGAGACTGTTAATAGTTCCTTTATGTCATTTATGACTTGCCTGCAAAATTTGGTGTCATTCCGAGTAGTATAAGTCGGTCCGGCGCATCGTTACAGAAATCAAGAACTTGGAGTTCTTAAATTATGATTCTAGGGGTTTTGGGATGTGATTTTGACTTCTAACGTTGTTTTGAGTGTTCTGAAGGCTCGAGCGAGCCCGTACGATTTGGGACTTGTTGGTATATTTTGATGGGGGCTCGGGTGGGCCTAGGTGCCCCTCGGGCACCAAACAGGGCTACAAACCAGCTGATGCAATTGCTGGCGCACCTGATCCGGTGTGGTCGCAGGTGCGGTTGCCCGGTTGCAGGTGCGGGACCGCTCTTGTGGTCACAAGCATTGCAGGTGCGGGACCGCTCTTGTGGTCACAAGCATCGCAGGTGCGACCCCAGGTGAGCTCCCCCTTTCTCGCAGGTGCGGACAAGGGTCCGCAGGAGCGGAACCGCAGGTGCAGTCATCCCTCCGCAGGCGCGACCCTAGCCCCACTCCTCCAGTTCCGCAGGTGCGAGCCCCAGCTCGCAGGCGCGAGACCGCATGTGCGGTCCTCGAGCCGCAGGTGCGTAATCACTGTAGGCCAGGTAGTGTGTTTTCATTTAAACTCGGGATTTTACCCATTTCTTTCATTCTTCACCTCCATTAAAGACTTGGGAGCTTGGGGAAAAAGGTTCCACGACCTAGCTACTGTTAAGGTAAGTTAATTCCACTCTAGTACTAGTTTAATACATGAATTACTAATTGAATCAACAACTAAACCATTGAAAAATCAAGAATTTGGGTAGTAACTTAGGGTTCTTGAGGAAAATGGTGAATTACTCATTTGTTGCCATGAATTCAAGTAAAATTCGTATATTAACAATCCTTAGGCTACGGGCGAGTGATTCTTTCAAGCATTTTCGAAAATTGAACGTGCGGGCCGGGGGTTGAGTTTTGGGAATTCTTCAAGAATGTTGAACTTATTGAACAAATAGGATAATTTCCCCATTTTGAGCATGAAAATTGATATAGTTGTACAATATTTGGCTAGTTACGAGTCCTCAGGTATAGAGTTTGGAGTTGCGGGCGCATCCTTGGTCCGAGAGGTAGATTCGACACGAAGTGAGTCTCCTTTCTAACCTTGTATGATGGAATTTGTCCCCATAGGTGTTCTATATGCTGTGTGAAGTTGTGTTGGGGGCTACGTGCGTACCAAGTGACGAGAGTCCGTACGTATCGACTATTATGCCATGTCGGGTAGTTTTAGGGCCCACAAGCATGTTTTTATGTGCCATATATGTCTCTTTAGGCGTACTTTGAGTTGCTTATCACCTAAAATAGCGTGAAAATGGTAGGAGTTGCATCTAAATTTTTAGTTAATTTATCCTTGTAACGAGTATAGCCGCTACTGAGCCTATTTGCAAATCGGTATATAATATATATGTGTCAGCACCCGAGCCGCAGGTATGATTCGCAAGCGGGGGAAGCTTTATGATAATTCGGGTATATGTGTCAGCACCCGAGTCACATGTATGATTCGCGAGCGGGGGAAGCTTTATGATAATTCGGTATATATGTGTCAGCACCCGAGTCACATGTATGATTCGCGAGCGGGGGAAGCTTTATGATAATTCGGTATATATGTGTCAGCACCCGAGTCGCATGTATGATTCGCGAGCGGGGGAAGCTTTATGATAACTTGGTATATATATGTCAGCACCCGAGTCACATGTATGATTCGCGAGCGGGGGAAGCTTTAAGACGAAATAGTACTTATATGTCTCCTTTACGACTCCGGCCGGTTGTCTTATTCCTGTGTGCGCATGACTATTTGGTATTGTTTCATGGATATTGGTTTGACGGATATTTGGGGGAAAATAAAGTGTGCATTGTTGTTTATTTTCAATAACACCTGGATTTTCTGCTTGACACGTATTTGCTACTCCTTGTCTTACATGCCTACTGTATTTCGTTATATCCTGTCATATATTATACTGTTGGACCTTAGTGAGTGTCGAGTCGACCTATCGTCACTACTTCTTCCAGATTAGACGGGATACTCACTGGGTACGTATTTATTTATGTACTCATGCTGCACTTCTGTACTTAAATGTACATGTTCTGAGGCTGGTGCATCTGGTTATCAGACTGGAGCTATATATTGACTGTAGCGGACCTGACTTCATGGTGAGCTGCTTCTCCTGGCGATCCTCAAGCAGCACCATGGGGTTTCTTTTGCTTATGTTCCCGTCTATTTATTTCAGACAGTGGGATTGTATATTCTATCTTTTGTATATCTAGTTAGTATGCCCGTGATACTCGTGACACTAGTTCCTAGCACACACGTAGTAGTTATCTTGGGATTTTGGACTGTATATCTATATTTGTATATTGACTCAGGTCTCCTCATGGCTACTTTTGGATTTAAAACTAGATTGACCTCTTTCGATATCATGTTTTAACTTGTTAATTCGATATATGGTGAGGGACTGCTCCAGACTCAGAGGGGTGCATCTCGACATTCTAATGTACCTCCCGCATGGGGTCCCTTCAGCGGTCAGTCTAGCCGACCAGGCTCGGGCCTATCCCAGCAGCTACGCCCACCGAGATCTTTCTTTGAGTATAGTAATACCCTTCATATGGTGAGGGACTGCTCCAGACTCAGATGGGTGCATCTCGACAAACTACTCAGGCTCCACAGATTCAGCAGGGTCCATAGACTTTACATGCCATGGTTGCTGCTCCAATTGCCGTCCACCTGCACAACCAACTCGGGGTGGGGGACAGACGTGTAGAGTTCGCCATAGAGGGGGAGGCCAGACTAGATTCTATGCCTTTTTGGGTAGGACGGAGGTAGTCATTTTCAGATGCATTCATCGCAGGTATGGTTCTGGTTTGTCATAGAGATGCTTCGTATTTGGATATATCTCGTGATTCATTGAGTTCTCATGTTTATGTGTCTACGAATGTGGGAGATTCTAGTGTTGTGGACAATGTGTACCAGTCGTGTTTCAGTGTCATTGTTGATTTTGAGATCGAAGTTGATCTAGTTTGTCTTAATATGGTAGACTTTGATGTTATCTTGGGCATGGACTAGTTTTCGACGTACTATGTTGTTCTGGATTGTCACACCAAGACTATGATGCCGACTGTGCCAGGATTTTTGCGGTTAGAGTAGAGGGGTACATATGATTATGTTGCTAGCAAGGTTTTGTCATTCTAAATGCTCAGCGAATGGTTAAGAAGGGGTGTGATGCATATCTAGCCTTTATGATTGATGTCAGTGCTAGTACTTTTACCGTTGCATCATTTTTGGTAGTAAAACACATCCCATATTTATTTCCAGCAGATCATGCGGGCATGCCGCCTGATAGGGATATCAATTTTGGTATTGACTTGTTATCGGGCACTCAACCCATTTCTATTCCACCATATCGTATGACCCAAACAGAGTTTAAATATTTAAAGAAGCAGTTGCAAGAGTTTCTTGATAGCGGTCTATTTGGTCTAGTGTGTCGCCTTGAGGTGCTCCGGTGTTGTTTGTGAAGAAGAAGGATGGTTCTATGAACATGTGTATGTTTATCGCCAGTTAAACAAGGTTACAATGAAGAATGAGTACCCATTGCGGGCATTGAGGAGTTATTTGACCAGCTATAGGGTGCCAGAGTGTTCTCAAATATTGATTGGCAGTTAGGGTATCATAACCTGAAGATTCGGTATCTAGATATTCCGAAGACTGCCTTTACGACTTGGTATGGTCACTACGAGTTCCTTGTGATGTCATTTGGGCTGACCAACGCCCCAACGACATTTATGCACCTAGTGTATCATGTATTCCAACAATATCTTGATTCATTCATCATTGTGTTATTGATGACATCTTGGTGTACTTTCGCAGTCAGGAGTATCATGAGCAACATCCAAGGATCGTACTTCAAACTTTGAGAGAAAAGAAATTGTATGCGAAATTCAAAAAGTGTGAATTCTGGCTTGATTCGGTGCCATTTTGGGTCATGTGGTGTCGAGTGAGGGGATCAATGTAGATCCAAAAAAGATTGAAGCAGTTCAGAGTTACCCTGGACCGTCTTCAGCCACTGAGATTCGGAGTTTCCTTGTTTGACATGATAATATTGTTGTTTCATAATGGGTTTCTCATGCATTGTTGTATCTATGACCAGATTGACCTAGAAGGGTGCTCTTTTCAGATGGTCTGAGGTGTGTGAGGCGTTCATTCAAAAGCTCAAGACTGCTTTGACTACAACCTCGATGTTTGTGTTGCCTACGGGTTTGGAGTCTTACACTGTGTATTGTGATGTGTCACGTGTTGGCCTTGGAGCGGTGTTGATGCAAGATGATAGGCTGATTGCCTACGTGTCTCGGAAGTTGAAGGTTCATGAAAAGAGTTATCTGGTTTTAAAGCCCCGTAAAATCTTACCTAAACCCAGGATTTCGTGGTGCCGAAGTAGGATTATGTGTTGGCGAATGTACGAACGTGTTGGGTTGAACATTGCGCAGTGGAAAATGTTTTATAGAAGAAGACATTTTTGCAGCAAACTATCCGGGCGCAGAATCACACTCTGGGCCGAAGAATGGCCGCAGAGCGAAGTAGAAAATTGGACAAATTTGGGTGATATTGTGAGAACAACTATGTGATCGCAAAATCATTTCGCGGGCCGCACATCGACCGTAGAACCAACATGAAAATTTTCTAGGGGGATGTTCTACGGACCATATAATGCCCGCAGAGTGGAGCAAAACTACCTAGTTCCGGAAGAATATTTCGCGACCCATTTTGTTGACCGTAGAAGAATTATGCGATCAAATATGTGACCACAGATTGTGTTTTGGAGTTTCATTTTTCTGGTTTTATATACCCGGCCCCAATCTTATAAAACTATGTTAAGGTTCATTTTAGAAGGTTTAAACTCACATTTTTTCGAGAAAGGAAGGTGGTCTAAAGTGAGAAAAGGAGTTCTAAGTCATTTTTTCATAAATGTTCGTTCAAATCTTGAAGATTTCTCTACGGTAACTCACAAGGTCTTCAACCAAAAGGTAAGACTCTGCACCCTAACCCTTAGTTTTGGAATTTAACAAAAATGGGTAATTAGTAAAATAATGCTTGGGCGAGGGAGTTGTTAGTTTTACATGCATGTACAGTCTGGGGTAGTGAGGAGATTGTTGAGCTCTTTTGAGCGAACTTTGGGAAGTGGGGTGAATGATTCCACCATAGGAGGACCTTAAAACCTTAATGCACACCTAATGTTTGGTAAAATGCTCAAGTGAACTAGAATTATTAACTCCTTCCTAATTTGTGTTCGATTTTGCTAGATCTCCAAATAGCTCGAAGTTGCTAGGATCTCCGAAACATTATTGTAAAATTAAAAAGCTCGAGGCAACGTATGGTGGCTAAACTCCTCTCTTACAATTAAATTTCCACAATGATCTTGTAATTCCCGAGTTGTCCATTATGAATAGACTTTTCTGAATACGTTTAGTGTCAGATGATGTATACATATGAATATGTTCAAGATGTGTTCCGAAAAGTTCTTACCATATTGTGCTATTCTTCGGGGGAGTATTTGAAGTATGATTATATACGAAAATGTTGTTACTTTAAGTCAAGTCCAAATAAAAGTGATCACATCAAATTGAATAAGAGATCATATGTGCCTAAGACCCTAATTTTCCCACGTATGTGTTTAATGACTTAATTTGAAAGGCCTTGTTTGTAAAGACCCATAAAATTCTATGTCTAAAATAATGCCCGAATAGGTCCCTGTGTTATTATAACTGTAGAAATTCCTAAAACGGACCCATTTTGAGTGAAAAGTATCCCAAAACTTGAAAGATAAATTTTTTTCCAGGAATTGCGCGTTATGCGACACACTATGCGATCGCATAACAGGTATGCGGACCGCATAGTGGTCGCATACCTGGACAGGCTACTGTCCAAATAGAGGACAACTATGCACCCTAGAATGCGATCGCATTTTGGGTATGCGGACCGCATAGTTGTCGCATTTTTCCCCCATTGTTTTGCGAGGGAGGTTATGCGACGCACTATGCAATCGCATAACAGGTATGCAGACCGCATAGTGGTCGCACACCTAGGAAGATTATTTTCCAATTTTGGCCCATTTGAGGGCCAACTATGCGACAGGAATGCGGACCGCATAGCAGGAATGCGATCTCATTCCTGACCGCATTTCTGTGTCGGGGCTCCTATTTTCCAAATTTAAAACCTGACCCCCTATTTAATAAAACACCCCTCCCCTTCATTTTTAAGGAGTTTCTGAACAAAATAGAGAGAGGGGAGAGAGGGTTCTTGAGAGAGAAAGCTCCTTCTTCATCAATTTGATTTCCAAAATCACTCACGCCTGGGAATTTCGAGTAATCTTCTTCTTCTTCTTCATTCTAAAAGGTAAGTCCTCACCCCATTTCCCTTTAATTTCAGATTTTTGGTTGATAATAGAACTCCCCTAAATGGGTTCTTGAAGATAAAAGTGAGGAACCTTGCATGCATGTTCATTTGTTGTAACAATCTAGTAAAGGGAAGTGGGTTAGAGTAAATATTCACAAAGAAGGGGTTGGTAATCTGAGGGGTCACATAGCATTCGATAAAATACCTAAGAGAGCTCGAATTGTGTTCATAATTCCTAATTCTAAGATGAATGTGTTACATTATGGATTAGATTGACGTTGCTTGACGGTCCGGTGATTTGGGAATAGGAATTAGAAGGGAATTTTGACCCAGGTATGTATGGCTAACTTTAATCCTTGTGGAATCACTTTGTTGTGTCCGAGCATACGGTATTTGTATTTGGTTCGAGTATATGTAAATCTGTTATTCAAATGTGTTGAAGCGTGAGATGTTATTCTTTGCCTGATTTAGTGGATCACTATGAACCATGTTAATTGATATTGTGAATGATGAATTGTTATGCCTATCTTATTATGTGAAAATCTCGTTAAATGCTCGAGGGTACCGATGTGAAAGTATGTGTTAAATGAATGAAAGAATGTTAATGTGCCCAAGAATGGGAATGTATCTAATGGCTAAACACAACCGTGTGTGGTAAGTGATGAAAAAGGGTATTGTGAATTGATGTAGACGAAATAAATGATTGTGGTAACACCATGAATATGAATTACTGCTTGGTAATAACTAATGTACCTTGAGCCCACATAGCGAACTGTTGATATGAACTTGTGTTCCTTGTAATGAAGATCCTTGTGATTCAATTGTTGGTGAATATTGTTATGAAATGTGATTGTCCAGCGGGATCGGGTTGTACGCCGCAACAGAATATAACAGGGCTGAAATGTGTTTGTCCGGAGAGATCGGGTTGCACGCCAAAACACGAGGTAATAAGGGATGAGAGGTAATAAGGGTGGAGGAGGTAATAAGGGTGGAGGAGGCAATAAGGGTGGAATGTGGTTGTGATGAAATGAGAATCTGTGGAACTCTTGAATGTGGTTGTTTCTGCTTCTGTGCAATACTTGTTGGCTCCATTAAGTGTCTCTTATATGTGTATTGTTTGATTCTACTTAGAGTAAAGTTTGTTCATACATACTAGTACTATTCAACGGTACTAACATCCCTTTTTCCGGGGGCGCTACATCTTTTATATGGATGTAGGTGGTTCCATAGCAAGTAGCTCAGCCCGCCGTTAGTGGTGCCTCATCTTCATCTCTTCAGCAGCTTTGGTGAGCCCCTCTTCTTCTCGGGGCCGCGTGTGGATTATACTATCCTCTTTTGCTTGTGTTGTAAAGGTATAGCCTGGGCCTTGTTGCCGACAAGTTATGTAAAACTCCTAAGAACTCTTAGAGGCTCCGTATACACTGTGTGGGTTGTATATGTATATGTATATGTATATTTTGGGTGGTAGTTGTTCTCACTCATAATTGTGGATCGCAAATTAGAAATGTTATGTGTAACTTGTATACTTTGGATCATCTATTGTTGAAAACTAAAAGAGGAAAATGGAATTAGGTTGTAAAGAGCACTTTGAATCTAAATTGGCTAACTCATATGGAATACTGTACGTTATGAAAACGGGGTGACACGTTAGGTAGGAAAGGCAATCCAGGTCCGCTTGTCTGGGTTCATCCGGTTAGGCGCAGGTTTCGTCTCACGGGTTTGGGGCGTGACAAACATGGTATCAGAGCCTAAGGGTTTTAAGGTGTCTTAGGATGTCTTGGAGCCGTGTCTAGTAGAGCCCTTCTATCGGTGTGTTGTCGACCATATCTATAAGTAGGGGGCTGCATGGACATTTAAGAAAATACCCATTACATTGTTACTCTGTATCGTGTGATGAGGCGAAAAGGTGAGAATGTCTCAATCTAAATCGTGCATTTTCCTAATTTTCAGTAAATGGCGCCCAAGAAGAGAGCTCGACTCGGCCTAAAGGAGAATGCCACCCCAATTGTGGCCATGAATCCTTTATCTGATGGTGCAGGTGAGAATGATTCCCCGACCTTGAATCTGCTTGATTCTTCCGTGCAAGGCCAGTCTATCCCTATTCCTGCTCCAGCGGAGGGTACTGAAATCCCTCCCACTGATGCTCCTGATCCTTCCTCAGTCCCGGCTTTGGGTCCCAGTATTTCTGATGGGGGCCTCATGGGAGCTATTCAGATGTTGACTCAGTTAGTTGCCTCCCAGGCCCAAAGATCACAGGCTACCCCTGCGCCCTCCAGCGAGGTGAGTCAAGTTTGTAGATGCTTTCATGGATCATTTCTTTCTTTCCGAGGTTATGGCAGCCAGAGCTGCAGAATTTGAGGTCCTTAAGAAGGGCCACATGAGTGTGTGGGAGTACCATATGGAGTTTGTGCGCTTTTCCAAGTATGCTACCCACATGATGCCGACTATGGAGGCCAGAGTTCGTCGGTTTGTTCAGGGCCTTGGTCCCTTGGTTGTCAATGAGGCTGCTACAGCTGCTGTGCATTCAGATATGAACTATTGTAAGATTGTGGGTTTTGCCCAGGCTACGGAGGCCCGAAAATTGAAGATAAGAATGGAGAGAGAGGGGAGTAGTAGGGCTCGGTCAGTGGGCAACCCTGGGGGCTCAGTTGGAGATGGGAGATCAGTCCTTGGGAGAGGGTCATCAGGGCCATCTCAATCCTATGCTCAGTCCTCAGCCCGTGTGTCGTCATCAGGGCACAGTTATCAGCAGGGAGGTCGCTTTGGGACCGGTTCAGATGGCAGGAGGTTCCACCAGTCAGGTCGTTCTAGTGGGAGGTTTCAGCAGCAGCGGAGTGTCCTATGCCCCAAGTGTGGGATGTTCCATTCTAAGCCTTGTTACCTGGATATCTCGGTATGCTATAGATGTGGAGTGAGGGGACATATTCAACGACATTGTCGTGCGCCCACTCAGGGCATAGGTAGGGGCACTGCTCAACCTTCCAGTTCTTCGGCCGCTAAATCTTCAGCACGCCATCCAGCTCCAGCAGGGCGCAGTGCAGCTAGGGGTAGAACACGGGGTCAAGGGCGCAGTGCGAAAGCTTCTCCAGATGTTGTCACAGGTATTCTGAATGTACAAACACTTGATGTTTATACTCTTATTTACCCCGCGTCTTCATTGTCATATGTTACTCCATTTATTGCTTCGAGTTTTGGGATAGAACCCAAACAATTTCATGAGCCGTTCTCAGTGTCGACTCCGGTTGGTGATTCTATTACGGCCGCGCGAGTCTACAGGAATTGTGTTGTCACGGTGTGTGGTCGAGATACCACGACCGAACTTATTGAGCTAGGAATGATAGATTTTGATGTGATCATAGGAATGGATTGTCTTTATTCGTGCTTTTCTAAACTCGATTGCCGAACCAGAATTATGAGGCTCGAATTTCCTAACGAACCTGTTATTGAATGGAAGGGGAATGACGTTGTGCCGAGGGGTAGGATTATTTCCTATCTTAAATCCTCCAAGATGATACGGAAGGGGTGCATCTATCATTTGGTCCGGGTTGCGTACACCACTTCAGAGGTGCCTGCTCCCGAGTCTATGCCGGTTGTGAATGCATTTCTTGAAGTGTTTCCGGATGAGCTTCCTGGGATTCCGCCAGACAGAGAGATCGATTTTGGGATTGATGTATTGCCAGATACGCAGCCAATATCTACTCCACCTTACAGGATGGCGCCAGTAGAATTGAGAGAGTTAAAGGAGCAATTGAAAGATCTATTAGAAAAGGGTGTCATTCAATCAAGTGTGTCGCCTTGGGGCGCACCGGTTCTTTTTGTCAGAAAGAAAGATGGATCGCTTCGAATGTGTATTGATTATTGGCATCTCAACAAAGTCACCATCAAGAATAAATATCCACTGCCTCGGATAGATGATTTTTTCGATCAGTTGCAAGGTGCTAGGTTCTTCTCAAAGATTGATTTACGGTCCGGGTATCACCTGTTAAGGACCAGGGAGCAGGATGTTCCTAAGAACGCTTTTAGGACTCGATATGGGCACTTTGAATTTATGGTAATGTCTTTTGGGCTAACCAACGCCCCAACAGCTTTTATGGATCTTATGAATCGGGTTTTCAAACCGTTTCTTAACTCCTTTGTGATTGTCTTTATTGACGACATCCTTGTTTATTCGCGAAGTTGGGAGGATCATGCTAATCACCTCAAGACGGTTCTGCAGACTCTTCATCATCACCAGTTGTATGCAAAGTTTTCTAAATGTGAGTTTTGGCTAGAATCATTCACCTTTTTTGGGCCATGTTGTTTCTAGAGAAGGGATTCAGGTTGATCCCCAAAAGATCGTAGCTGTGAAGGATTGGCCTAGACCAATGACCCCGACAGAGATTCGTAGTTTCTTGGGTCTAGCTGGGTATTATCGGAGGTTTGTTTAGGGATTCTCTACCCTCGCCTCCCCATTCACTAAGCTGACGTAGAAAGCAGTCAAGTTTGAGTGGTCCGATGCTTGTGAAAAGAGTTTTCAGGAATTGAAGTCGAGATTGACTTCGGCACCAGTGTTGACCTTTCCAGAAGGTTCAGAGGGATTCGTGGTTTATTGTGATGCTTCAAGGGTTGGTCTGGGGTGTGTGTTGATGCAATGTGGTAAGGTAATAACGTATGCGTCAAGGCAACTCAAGAATCACGAGAAGAATTATCCGACGCATGATTTGGAGCTCGCGGCGGTTGTGTTTGCATTGAAACGTTGGCGGCATTATATTTATGGTGTCCATGTGTACGTGTTCACCAACCACAATAGTCTTCAGTATCTATTCAAGCAGAATGAGTTGAATTTCAGACATCGAAGGTGGTTAGAATTGCTCAAAGATTATGATATGAATATTTTGTACCACCCAGGGAAAGCGAACGTGGTAGCTGAAGCTCTTAGTCGGAAATCCATGGGTAGCTTGGCACATTTAGAAGCCGGTCAGAGGCCATTGGCTCGAGAGGTTTATCAATTGGCCAGTCTTAGGGTCTGTCTTTCAACCTCAGATGAGGGGGATGTCGTGGTGCGAAATGGAGCGGAGTCTTCGCTTGTAACGGAAGTCAAGGAAAAGTAATTCAGAGATCCAACATTGGTGTAGTGGAGAGAGGCGATTTTGAATCACAGGACCTCAGCATTTTCACTCGGCAATGGTGACCGTGTCTTGCGGTGTCAATGGAGACTATGTGTTCTAGATGTGGATGATCTCTGGGAGAGGGTAATGGAAGAGGCTCATAATTCCAGGTATTCTGCTCACCCAGGTTCTACGAAAATGTATCACGATCTCAAGGAGATTTACTGGTGGGGTAGTATGAAGAGGGGCATGGCGGACTTTGTGGCGAGATGTCTGAATTGTCAGCAGGTGAAGGCCGAGCATCAGAGGCCCGGTAGGTTGACGCAGCTCATGGAAATACCGATGTGGAAATGGGAAATGATCAATATGGACTTCTTGGTAGGGTTACCTCGCACTCAGCACAAGTTTGACTCAATCTGGGTGATAGTGGATCGACTCACGAAATTAGCTCACTTCTTACCAGCCAAGTCCACCGATACTTCAGAACAGTACACTCAGTTGTATATCAAGGAAATAGTCAGACTTCATGGCACTCTAGTTTCTATTATTACGGATCGAGGGGCCCAGTTCACATCTAACTTTTGGAGGAAGTTTCAACAAGGTTTGGGTGCTCAAGTAAATCTCAGCACGACTTTCCACCCGCAAACTGATGGACAAGCGAAGCAGACTATTCATACGCTTGAGGATATGTTGCGGGCTTGTTTTTTTGATTTCAAGGGTAGCTGGGATGATCATTTACAGCTTATAGAGTTTGCTTACAATAACAGCTTCCATGATAGCATTCTGATGGCCCCATTCGAGGCACTGTATGGAAGGATATGTAGATCTCTGATCGGATGGTTTGAGGTTGGTGAGGTGGAATTGTTAGGACCAGATCTTGTGCATCAAGATATGGAAAAAGTTAGAGTCATTCAGGTAAGGATGAAAACTGCTCAGAGTCGCCAGAAATCCTATGCGGATGTTCGTCGTATGGTTTTGGAATTTCAAGTAGATGATTGGGTATTCTTGAAGGTGTCTCCCATGAAGGTAGTGATGCGATTTGGAAGAAAGGGATATTGAGCCCAAGGTATGTCGTGCCATATTGGATCGCTCAAAGGATAGGGAAAGTCGCGCATAGGCTAGAATTGCCCCCTGAAATGTCATTAGTGCATCCAGTGTTTCATTTGTCCATGTTAAAGAAGGTAATTGGAGATCCAACTATCATCGTGCCAGTTGAGACCATTGGAATTAATGAAGGATTATCATATGAGGAGGTTCCGATTGCTATTCTTGATAGGCAAGTCCGTAGGCTGAGGAACAAAGACATTGCTTCAATTAAAGTGTTGTGGCGAAGTCAACAAGTCGAGGAAGCCACGTGGGAAGCAGAAAATGAAATGAAAGAAAATTATCCCCATTTGTTTGAACAAATGTAGTAGTGATCGTGAGAACTTCCATCTCTAAGTGAATACACCTTTGTGTTTTATTTGGTGCAAGCACACTTGACTCTCCTAACTTCCTTATTATTGTAACTTCTTAAGTCGTGCCATATTTGTGTAACATTGTGATTATTTGGGTAATGTGCAGCTCTTTGAAGTAACCTAAAATTTTGCGCAATTCATGTGATTGTTAAATGATATGCAAGTTGTGGTGTTAATTGAATTATGTCCAAATTGTTGGAGTATGTGAAATTATGTGAAACTCGTGTGATGGTTAAATGAGTAATAAAAGTGTAGATTAGTAATGATTAAATGCAGTGTAAATGGCATGTGGAAGTAATTGAATATATGCAAGTTGTTGAGGTAACAAAGTTATATACGAGTTGTTAGGATAACTACACTATGTAGCATTAAATTGGAAATGTGTTTCGAGGGCTCGCTGGCAGGTATATAGGCCTAGTTAAAAAGGAAACTCTGGAGACATTTTCAGAAAATATCGGAGTTAGTGAAATTTGGGGGTTGGCATATTGTGTTTTCAAAGTCAAATGACTTCCCGATCCTCATTCGAGGAGAATTATTTTAAGTGGGGGAGAATGAAAGACCCGTAAAATTCTATGTCTAAAATAATGCCCGAATAGGTCCCTGTGTTGTTATATCTGTAGAAATTCTTAAAACAGAACCATTTTGAGTGAAAAGTATCCCAGAACTTGAAAGATAAAAAAATTTCCGGGAATTGCACGTTATGCGACGCACTATGCGATCGCATAACAGGTATACGGACCGCATAGTGGTCACATACCTGGACAGGCTACTGTCTAAATTGAGGACAACTATGCGGCCCAGAATGCGATCGTATTTTGGGTATGCGGACCGCATAGTTGTCGCATTCTTGCCCTATTATTTTGTGTGGGAGGTTATGCGACGCACTATGCGATCGCATAATAGGTATGCGGACCGCATAGTGGTCGTATACCTGGGCAGATTGTTTTCCAATTTTGGCCCATTTGAGGGCCAACTATGAGACAGGAATGCGGACCGCATAGCAGGAATGCGATCGCATTCATGACCGCATTTCTGTGTCAGGGCTCCTATTTTCTAAATTAAAAACCCGACCCCCTGTTTAATAAAACACGCATCCCCTTCATTTGTAAGGAGTTTCTGAACAAAATAGAGAGAGGGGAGAGTGGGTTCTTGAGAGAGAAATATCCTTCTTCATCAATTTGATTTTCCAAAATCACTCAGGCCTGGGAATTTTGAGTAATCTTCTTTTTCTTCATTCTAACAGGTAAGTCCCCACCCCATTTCCCTTAAATTATCAGATTTTTGGTTGATAGTAGAACTCCCTTAAATGGGTTCTTGAAGATAAAAGGGAGGAACCTTGCATGCATGTTCATTTGTTTTCACAATCTAGTAAAAGGAAGTGGGTTAGAGTAAATATTCACAAAGAATGGGTTGGTAATCTGAGGGGTCACATAGCATTTGATAAAATGCCTAAAAGAGCTCAAATTGTGTTCATAATTCCTAATTCTAAGATGAATTTGTTACATTATGAATTAGATTGACGTTGCTTGACGGTCCTGTGATTTGGGAATAAGAATTAGAAGGGAATTTTGACTTCAGGTATGTATGGCTAACTTTAATCCTTGTGGAATCACTTTGTGGTTTCCAAGCATACGGTATGTGTATTTGGTTCGAGTATATGTAAATTTGTTATTCAAATGTGTTGAAGTGTGAGATGTTATTCTTTGCCTGATTTAGTGGATAACCATGAACCATGTTAATTGATATTGTGAATGGTGAATTGTTATGCCTATCTTATTATGTGCAAAGCTCATTAAATGCTCGAGGGTACCGATGTGAAAGTATGTGTTAAATGAATGAAAGAATGTTAATGTGCCCAAGAATGGGAATGTATCCAATGGCTAAGAAAAACCGTGTGTGGTAAGTGATGAAAAAGGGTATTGTGAATTGATGTAGACGAAATAAATGATTGTGGTAACACCATGAATATGAATTACTGCTTGGTAATAACTAGTGTGCCTTGAGTCCACATAGCGAACTGTTGATATGAACTTGTGTTCCTTGTAATGAAGTCCTTGTGATTCAATTGTTGGTGAATATTGTTATGAAATGTGAATGTCCGATGGGATTGGGTTGCACGCCACAACAGAATGTAATAGGGCTGAAATGTGTTTGTCCAGAGGGATCGGGTTGCACGCCGCAACACGAGGTAATAAGGGAGGAGAGGTAATAAGGGTGGACGAGGTAATAAGGGTGGACGAGGCAATAAGGCTGGAATGTGGTTATGATGAAATGAGAATCTGCGGAACTCTTGAATGTGGTTGTTTCTGCTTCTGTGCAATACTTGTTGGCTCCATTAACCGTCTCTTATCTATGTATTTTTTTTATTCTACTTAGAGTAAAGTTTGTTCATACATACTAGTACTATTCAACGGTACTAATTCCTTTTGCCGGGGGCGCTACATATTTTATACGGATGTAGGTGGTTCCATAGCAGGTTGCTCAGCCCGTCGTTAGTGGTGCCTCCTCTTCATCTCTTCAGCAGCTTTGGTGAGCCATTTTTCTTCTCGGGGCCGCGTGTGGATTATACTATCCTCTTTTGCTTGTGTTATAAAGGTATAGTCGGGGCCTTGTTGCGGGCAAGTTATGTAAAACTCCTAAGAACTCTTAGAGGCTCTGTAGACACTGTGTGGGTTGTATATGTATATGTATATGTATATTTGGGGCGGTAGTTGTACTCACTCGTAATTGTGGATCGCAAATCAGAAATGTTGTGTATAACTGTATACTTTGGATCATCTATTGTTGAAAACTAAAAGAGGAAAATGGAATTAGGTTGTAAAGAGCACTTTGAATCTAAATTGGCTAACTCATATGGAATAATGTACGTTATGAACATGGGGTGACACGTTGGGTAGGAAAGGCAATCCAGGTCCGCTTGACTGGGTTCATCCGGTTAGGCGCCGGTCTCGTCTCTCGGTTTTGGGGCTTGACATTGTTGTTGATTATCCATGATAATGATTGAAAGTGAAATAGCGAGTATGAATTAAGAAATACGACCAACGTGCCAAGAATGATATTGCGTTATGGCCCATCATGCCAATAAAATGAAGAACACGTAGAATAATATGAATTGAATGGTAAATATTTTTAATATTAAATGCTTTGGGAGTATCGTTTAGCCACTGAGGAACGGTAGGTCGGAACAACCTAACCCCGAAACTTCACGTGTCGATGTAGGAGTGACTGAGGGGTAAATCCCCGTGTTAATGTGATGAGACTGTTTCCCCTTATATGGGATGAGATTGGTGTGTTGAGATGTTTTCCCCTTAAATAGGATGAGATTATTGCTTGCTAGATGTGATGTGGCGTCGACCCACATGGCATTTTTGTGAAACGTATTAGCCGATCGGGCTGAGATCGAACGTCATGTCATGCACATGGTGGTACTGTGAGTGTACATCTCAGGGTGAGATGGCTTATCCGGTCGGGCTAAGACCAAACTCCGTGCTAAAACACGGTGGTATATCAGTGCTAAAGATCTCCCAACTTAAATTACCAAAGCCTCTTTGAAATTTACCTTTCCCTAACTTGACACCTTGATACTGTTTGAGTATTTTATTGATTTCATGTTTTATTATCCTATTACTGTTGCTCATTCTATTGAGAGGGTGTTTAGTTTTACATTCTAGTACTATTCCATATGTACTAATGTCCCTTTTTGTTGGGGGCGCTGCATCTTTAATGGATGCAAGTGGTTCCATAGTAGGTAGTATTGATCAGTCATAGCAGCACACCTTCTCCTCAGCTGATTTGGTGAGCCCCACTTCATTTCATTGTCGACATTGTCATCGCACTCTTTTGTTCTTGTTAAAGGCTTCGTAGACATAGTGTGGGTTGTATCCGTTTTTGGGAAAGTTAAGCAAAAAAATATTATTGTAATTATATCATTTGCCACTTTAACTATGTCTGTATGATGTACTACGTTGAAAACTTGTTAATGACGTAACTAATGGAAAGGAACTGGTGTTGTTCACATGACTTCTTATTGACTAATTAATGAAATGCATTCTTCTCCTTATTTGTGGGTGAGTTGTATAGACGGCACTATGCATGCTTGCTCGACCGAGGTAACTCTATTCAGCGTTGGTGGCTCTCCACGAGGTCGGGGCGTGACACCGGTCCATGACTTGAGTTGGTAGCCATTGTTCTTGCATTGAAGATTTGGAGGCATTATCTATACAGTGTCCCTTGTAAGGTCTATACCGACCACTAGATTCTACAGGATATGTTTAAGCAGAAGGATCATAATTTGCAGCAGCAGAGGTGGTTGGAGTTTCTTAAAGAATATGATATCACTATTCTATATCATCTCGGGAAGGAAAATGTGCTTGCGGATGCCTTTTGTCGAAAGGTGTAGAGTATGGGTAGTTTGACATATTTACCTACTGCGGAGAGGCCACTAGCCCTAGATGTTCTGGATTTGGCCAATCAGTTTGTTAAATTGGATGTTTCGGAGCCCAACTGACTTATTTCTTATGTGGTTTCTCGGTCTTCTTTATATGACTGCATCAGAGAGCGTTAGTATGACGACCCCTATCTGCTTGTCCTTAAGGATATGGGACAGCACGGCGATGCCAAGGAGGTTTCTACTAGAGATGATGGTGTGGTGCTAATGTAGGGCCGATTATGCGTGCCCAATGTGGATGGTTTGCGTGAGATGATCCTTGATGAGGGCCATAGTTCATGGTACTCCATTCATCCGGTTTCCGCTAGATGTATCACGATTTGAGGCAACACTATTGATGGAGGAGAATGAAGAAAGATATAATGGAGTATGTTGCTCGTGCCTAAATTTTCAGCAGGTGAAGTATGAGCATCACAGGTCGGGCAGTTTGCTTCTCAGACTTGATATTCTCGAGTTGAAATGGGAGAGTATTACCATGGACTTTGTTGTTGGGCTCCCACTGACTAGGAAGTAATTTGACACAATATGGGTGATTGTAGACAGGTTGACCAAGTCGGCTCCTTTCATCCCGGTGGTTACCACCTATTCTTCAGAGGAGCTAGCTCAAATCTATATCGACGAGATTGTGAGACTTCACGGTGTGTCGTTATCCATTATCTTTGATCGAGATACGCAGTTCACATCGTGTTTCTGGAGATCTTTGCAACATGAGTTAGGCAAACAGATTGAGTTGATTACAACATTTCACCCCTATACGGACAGAAAATACGAGCGCACCATTCAGATATTGAAGGATATGCTTCGTGACAGTGTTTTGGATTTCAGGGGTTCTTAGGACCAGTTCTTGCCGCTTGCGGAGTTTGCCTACAACAACAACAACCAACCAAGCAATCACATGGCTCCTTGTGAGGCCCTATATGGGAGACAATGTCATTCTCCAGTTGGTTGGTTTGAGCCGGGAGAGACTAGGTTGTTGGGAACATATTTAGTTCGAGATACATTGGAGAAAGTCAAGTTGATTCAGGATCGGCTTTGTAAAGCCTAATCTAGACACAAGAGTTATGCTAAATGGAAGGTTCATAATGTAGCATATATGGTTGGAGCGCGGGTCTTGCTCCGGGTTTCACCCATGAAGGGTGTGATGAGATTCAGGAAAATGGGCAAGTTGAGCCTTAGGTATATCGTTCAATCTCCATTAGCTTCGTATGATGATTTCGGACTTAGGCGTATGTTCGGAATGGGTTTTGGATGACCCAGGGGCATTTCGGCGCCCAATATGGGAATCATGATTTCCTTAAGTTTGAAATTTGGGTTGGAACGTGATTTTATGTTATCGAGGTCCGAACGGAATTTCAAGACCAGGAATAGCTCCGTTATGTCATTTATGACTTACCTGCAAAATTTGGAATCATTCCGAGTAGTATAGGTCGGTTCGGCGCATCGTTATGAAATCAAGAACTTGAAGTTCTTAAGTTTGATTCAATTTGGTTTTGGGGTATAATTTTGAGTTTTGTTGTTGTTTTTCACGTTTCGGAAATTCGAACGAGTCCGTATCATGAATACAGACTTACCGGTGCCTTGGGACGGGGTCCCGGGGGGCTCGGTTGAGTTTCCCTCAGAGCTTAATGCTAAAAACTAGAATTTTCAGTGTCTAGTTTCCTTCTTCGCATTCGCGGGAGGGTAGCCGCGTTCGAAGGAATTGGGCTGGGCTGCTGATGCTCTACGCGTTCGCGTTTTCCACCCTGCGTTCGCGATGGTCTAGACCCCTGACCTTCGCGTTCGCACCTTCGCCTCCGCGTTCGCGAAGGGTTGAGATGGGACCTAGACCGTTTGTTCTTTGCGTTCGCTTGTGTCCCACCGCGTTCGCGTAGGTCTAGCCCGGCTAGCCTTCGCGATCACGGCCCTCTCTCGCATTCGCATAGAAGGGCCTCCCGAGGCCTGGGCCATTGGCCTTCGCGAACGCGATGCCCCTGTCGCGTTCACGATGAAGGGGCAGCTGGGCAATTCATTTTCTCTAAAAAAATGGGATATCACCCCCTTCTTTCATTTTTCTATCACCATTAGAGACCTTGAAGCTTGGAGAAAATATCCCACATCCTAGTTGCCAAAGAGGTAAGTAAATTCTTCACTAATACTAGTTCCAAACATGAATTACTAGTTTAATCCTCTAATTAAACCATTAAAAATCAAGATTTGGGGTAGTAAATTAGGGTTCTTAGGAATTTGATGAACACCCAATTATCACTATGAATTCAAGTAGAAATCACATAATTATGATCCTTAGGCTATGGGTGAGTGATTCCTTCGAGAATTTTCGGAATTCGAGAGTGCAGGCCTGGGGTTGAATTTTGGAAATTTCTCAAGGATGATGAATTATGGAAATAAATAGGATAATCTTCCTTCTATGAGCATAATTTGATGTAATTGTACTGTATTTGGCTAGTTGCGAGTCCTCGAGGGTAGAGTTCGGAGTTTCGGGCGCATCTTTGATCCGAGGGGTAGATTCAACACGAGGTGAGTCTCCTTTCTAACCTTGTAAGAGGGAACTGTCCCCATAGGTGTTCTATGTGCTATATGTATTTGTTTTGGGGGCTACGTGCGTACAAAGTGACGAGAGTCCGTACATAGCGACTACTATTGTCATGTATATTTAATGTTTCCCTGAGAGTTCGTGGACTTGGATAATTGAAAGGAATTTGTTACGGAAAGTAAATTTTAATAGCATTGTATGTGCATGTTACCGCTTCGCAATTTACATTCCGCGAGCGATGTGTGATTTCCCCCACTCTCATAGGAGCGGGTCGTACGCCATAGCGGATTGAAAGGTGCATTTTTGGGACGGGTCGTTCGATCCTCGGCAGTGCACAGAGATGATATAATTGAGAATGCACTTTTGGTACGGGACGTTCGATCCTCGGCAGTGCATAGGTGAGATTATACAATGGTAAGAATGCACTTATGGGACGGGCCATTCGATCCTCAGCGGTAAATATATATTTCTTCTGACTCCGGCCGGATGTCTTATTAGCTGTGTGCGCATGTCTATTTAGTACTATTTCCAGGATATTGATTTGGCAAATATTTGGGGAAAGAGAAAATGGAACTTGTTGTTTGTCTTCTGTATTACTTGGTATCCTGTGCCCTATACATATTTGCTACTCACTGTTTTACATGACTACTGCTTTCATTTTATCGTTGTTATATTATAATGCTGGACCTTAGTGAGTGTCATTACTACTCGTCACTACTTCTTCGAGATTAGATGGGATACTCACTGGGTAAATATTTTTTTATGTACTCATGCTGCACTTCTGTACTTAATTGTACAGGTTCTGAGGCTGGTACATCTGGTTATCAGACCGGATCTAGATATTAACCGTAGCAGACCTGACTTCACGGTGAGCTGCTTTCTCCGGGCGATCCCCGACAGCACCATGAAGTTTCATTTACTGTTGTTTCCCGTCTATTAATTCAGACAGTGGGATTGTATATTCTATCTTTTGGTTATCCTATTAGTATGCCCGTGACACTAGTTCCTGGCACACACACGTAGTGGTTATTTTGAGATTTTGAGTTGTACATATATATGCTCGTATATCCGCTCACGTTTCGTTATGGCTATTTTATCTATTATTGGGTTATTATCTTTATATATTATGCTTTAGCTTGTCAAATGCGGTAAATATTGAATTTTTAATCAATTTAAGGAAGAGCACTTCGTGAAATTTATGTTGGCTTTCCTAACCCCGTTGTTGGGCGCCATCACGACCTGGATTAGGATTTTGGGTCGTGACAACTTTGAAATTCAATTATTTTGGTATCCAATTCGTAGTTCTAGATGTTATATTTGTGTTTTGATCGCGTGAGCGAGTTCGTATGTTGTTTTTAAACTTGTGTGGATGTTTGGTTTGGAGCCCCGAGGGCTTAGATCAGTTTTAGACATGCTTCAGAATATTTTGGACTGAAAAACAGAATTTGGTGTGTATGTGCCTCTAGTGTTGCATTTGCGAACACCAGGGTCACAATTGTGACCTTAGCAGGGGATCATGGATTGCAATTGAGATGCCAAGGTCGCAGTTGCGATGTTGACTTGGGGATGGGCTAGGTTCACAATTACGACAACTTTGTTGCTTTTGTGAGGAGAACATGGTTCCCATTCGCAAACCCATCTTTGCATTTACGAGAAATTTTCAAAGCCTGTTAGTGTGCAATTACGAGCTTTTCTTCACAATTGCGATGGTTCTCTATGTTCGCAATTGCGGCATCTGCAACCGAACAAAAGGTTAGAAAATTCGGGATTTGGTCATATTTCTCTCATTTTAGAACCCTAGACTCGGTAGGAGGCGATTTGGAGAGGGGATTTTCATCTACAAACATTGGCCGAGTGATTCTACTGGAATTTGTTTTCCCTGATTTTTACTATTTTATGCTACTTTTCTCCCCTTTTACTGAATATTGTTGCTCCGTGATTGTTACTATTTGATGCTACTCTTTCTCCTTTGTTCCTTATCGTCCTTTCGTCTCCCTATTCTGTCTTTCCCTACCTCTTTATTCTTCTTATTCTTCTCTTATATTCTTCTTTTCAACCTTTTCTTGAGTCGAGGGTCTATCGAAAATATCCTCTCTACTTCTCCTCGTAGGGTAAGGTCTGCATACACACTACCCTCCCTAGACCCCGCCTATGGGATTATACAAGGTATGTTGTTGTTGTTGTGCTATTTGCGTTATGTTAAAGTTGTGCACGCTAGGTGACGAGTGGGTACACGGGTAATATGTGGTATTTGAATGGTTTAGGTTACCTAGACTCTTTCCAATCCTTTAATTGGATTCTCATATCATGTTTTATTTATCATTTTTAATCTACTCTTACTTGTGTTAGTCTATCCTTACACGTCTTATTCATCTTTGTTAATACATGTTCTACCTCTTACTTGATACTTTGCTCTTAAATGGTTTAGTTGAAGTTATTGCCTTCCTTATTGCTTTGTTACATCCTTAATTGTTGGATTACATTTACTCAAAGTTGTTATTTCTTGAAATATCTTCTTGTTGAGTTATTGGTATTAAAGTTGTTAAAGTCGTTGTCATATTGAGGCGAATTTGTTAATTGCTGAGGTATCTTCCTTGTTGAGAAATTCACATTCATTGTTATTTTTGATATTATTGTACCCATTTTGGTTGGGCCATGGGCTATTGTTGTGCAAATATTTTAATTGTTGTTTTTTGGCAAGTTGTGGAATATAGGCGCTTGTGGCGTAAGTTGTTATTGCGTTGTGAAATTGATACGCATGTGGCGGTATAAGGATAATGGTTCATGTTCATGTGGTGTCATAAGGTGGGATTTATGTACGTGTTGCCAGTAAGGGAATTACTTGAAGCCACACGACTTTATAAGGTGGGTTAAAGTGCGTGTGGCTATTTTGGAAAAAATAATTTCAAAACTATTCAAATGTAAGGCTCACGTGGCGGTATAAGGAAAGATTATGACTGAAATTGAGAAATGTGATTACGAGGCGGTACCTCAGTTTTGATTCTTGTTGTTCATCTCATGTTGAGAAGAGTTATGGGTTAACCATTCTTGTTGCTTTTATTCTTCATTGTCTTATCAGTTTTGTCCATAGTTGACTGTTGTGCTTCTCTTTATTTTCTTCCTTTATTTCCTCTGCATGATTACAATTTTGTCATTTGTCTATGTTATTAACCTGCTTCGTTATCATTTATTTCTATGCCTTCCATTACTTCTCTTTATTATATTTTCGTTATGTTTATTATGTCCTAGTAGGTATCTTCACCTTGCCTCGTCGCTACTCTACCGATATTAGGCTTGATACTTATTGGGTGCCGTTGTGGTGTACTCATACTACACTTCTGCATATTTTTTGTGTAGATTCGGGTACATCTGCCCATGCTGGACGTTAGTGATTGATTGTAGCTTTTTGGAGACTCCAAGGTATACCTGCTCGGTGTCCATATGCCTCAGAGTCACCTTCCCTTATCTTTTCATTCTGTTATATTTTTTTATTCTGACAGTGTTATGGTAGAAATTCTAGATTGGTGTGTAGAGCTTATGACTCAGTTCCACCGGTTTTGGGAAGAGTGTTGTTAAGATTCTATTTTGGAAGTCTATATGACTTTATCAGTTTTACTTTAGTATTTCTATTTTATAATTTATGTTAAGTTATTACTAAATGTTAGGCTTACCTAGTATTAGAGGCTAGGTGCCATCACAACATCCTAAGGTGGAAAGTTGGGGTCGTGACAAAAAATACCGCATCCGAGATACCCACTCTAAAGAGACATTATGTGAATCTGATGTTGTTTCCTTAACCTCTCTGATACTAAATTGTAAAATCCATAATGATATAGAAATACCGTGAGTCCCAACACCATCTAATGTAAATCTCAGATCTTAGCCGTTTACATATCACAAAAATTCATCAAGTACCACATATGAATCTTGAACCCATTAGAATTTCTCGAGAGTCATCTATTCTAATCTCAAATGCACCGCCAAAACGACATTGTTCTCCATTAGAACACAAACACCTCAAGAAGTAACCTACATCTGTAAGAAACCAATTAAATCCCTACTCTTTGCACACTACCTCCACAACGAATAGAAAACCCGAGTCATTACAAGATTTCCAGTATTCCCATTAGTGTAACACATCATGCATCTAGAAATACCTTACTTAGTCATCCTCGAAATCAACCTCTACAAGTCATAACTGATCCACAAGTGTACCTGAGACCAAAACTAACATAGCACATGACCTTGCAATCAGATCGTCAATAGCAGGCTCCCCCACTTGGCTCAATGCCATAGAATATAACATATGATAACGCACAATAACCTTACTCCATAACTGCCATGGTCTGGTACTGTAATTCAGTTGAATCCTTTACAACTCATGTAGCACAAATCATAAAACACCATAAATCTTCTGCTAAGCGCATATCCATCCCCATGATAGTCATGCGAACTTCCTTAAATGAATCGAACTCGAATTGCAGCACATATACATCCCACTCGTAGAAAGAAAACTCTTTACATAAACATCCTAGGGATCACACAACCCAATAACAACCAGTAGATAACCCACCTACTAGCCTCAAACTGGCTTCTCACTGTGCCCTATCATGGGCACAACCACTATGCAATCACTAAACCTTCTGGAGTCTAAACTCGTCAACAAGACATAAGTATTTACTTCATTCCACAAATGGGCGACATGAAATATTCCCCAACACACTCATAAGTCAAGACTGTACAAAACATCATGACATAAATCAAGCGCCCATAATCCGTTTCACACCCGGAACAAACTCTTCTCATCACATCCAAATAATCTCTGCATAGTTCTCAGCAACATCAAACTCATCATATAGTTATCCAACCACTCACTAAATGATCAATCCCACTCGTAGGGACAAAATCAAACATATATGTTAAAAGCACATACTCACACAACGCAAACCACCGAGCCCAAGTTGCGGTCTGAACGTGGCCTGAAGTCCACTAGACCGGCCTAACTCCACAACACATAGAACACATGTTGCACCTCTTCCATGAAATCACAAGCCATTGATGCAAAACTGGTATCGGATGCTTAACATACCAAACAAGTGAGTGGAATGAATTTAAAGAGATATGCTTCAAGCTAAATCAATGATGCACGCTAAGGAAAGAAAGATGGGAAGTTTATCCTAGATGCCCTATAGCCTCTCGAAGATAGATATGGACGTCATCATATCGATCCACAATACTCTACTAGACACTTTCTCATGACTCATAGAACCTATGAACCTAGAGTTATGATACCGACTTGTCACGACCCTAAACTCCGGGTAGTCGTGATGGCACCTAACCCAACCCTCTAGGAAAGCCAAATTACAATATACACAATGCTACTGAAACTAATATGAAATCAATAACTGAAGTAACTGAATTTCCATACAACATCCCAAGGATGGTAGTACAAGTTTGTCATGACCGATTGCGCGAGTTCTACTTGTTGAAAACCCCCAAGCATAGGTCTAGGATTTAAACATGAAATAGGGGTAGGTAATGCATAACATCTATCAATAAATTGCTGAATCATATGAATAACATACGTGAGGCTATATATATACACGATAGGGCGAGCCGACAAGGCTTCTATGGGCAACTATATATCAACATAGAAGCCGACAAGGCCATATACTATCCAACTATACATGACCGTCTACAGACCTCTAACAGAGTGTACAACTGTATAAAGGGAGGGACTCGGCCACGTCATACCCATATATGTATTCAAACATATCGTACTAAAACGCAATAGCAGCTACGAATCAAATAGAGCACACCAACTCTCCCTGAGCAATGATCCTAAGAAAGGGAACCTTCATACTTTCTAAATGCACATGCGGGCATGAAATATAGGCCCCCATGCCCCGTAAAAGTTATTCTACAAAATCGGGATTTCGTGATGCCGAAGTAGGCGTAGAGGATCTTTTCCTCAATACCGGGGTTCGGACGCTTTGGACAGAACATTGTGCCGGGGAGCTGGATGAAATATTTTTGCCGAGGTAGGCATTTTTGCGGCCCATTATGCCGCCGCATAATCGCTCTACAGACCGCATAATGGCCGCAAAGTGAAGCAGCCTTTTTTGCCAATTCTGAGGGTAATTTCGCGGCCAAATATGCGACCGCATTATCATTTTGCAGACCACACTTTTGTCGCATATCCATCCTTGAATTGTTGCGGAGGGAGGTTGTGCGGCACATTATGCGATCGCAGAACAGGTCTGCGAGCCGCATAATGGCCGTAGAGTGAAGCAGACCAGCCCAGTTCCCAGGGCAACCTTTCGCGGTCATTATGCGGACCACATAATCATTATGCGGTAGCATATAGGATCGCGGAACATGTTCTGGAGCTTCATTTTTGGGGTTCTTAAACCCTGCCCTATTCCGTTAAAACACCAACCTTAGACCATTTTGAGCTTATTTTCTGATATCTTTTGAGTAAGTGAGAGAGTCCTAGAGGGAGAAAATGATCTTCATCAAAATATTCTCTTCAATTCTTGCTTAAACCTTGTCAAGAGAGGTACCTAGGTCTTCTTCCTAAGAGATAAGATTCTATCACCCGAACTCTTAATTTTGGAATGTAACTTGAATGGGAAATTAGTAAGGTACGTCATGGGGATGGGAGTGCTTACCTTGCATGCATGTATTCATAAGGTATGTTCAGAGGTTGTGAGTGAAATATAGAGGAGAATGGGGTGTGGGATGGTGAAGTCTTTCATTAAAAGGGATTTGAAAACTTAATACCCACATAGTGTTTGAAAAAATGCCCGAGTGAGCTAGAATCATGATCGTTTTCCTGATATTTGGTTCAATTTTGTTATTTTGCTAAATTAGATTGAAGTCGCTAATATTTCGGAACATCTTAGAGTTTTAAGAAGCTTAGTTGAGGTATTTTGGCTAAATCCCCTCTTCTTAGAATCGAATCCCATGGTATTCATGCAATTAATGTAAGCCCCAAATTAAATTGACCGTCTTAATAATTGTTATCCCGAATATGCTTACTTTGAAAATATATGTGTAATATGTATTCTCAAGCTTTCATCATGTTATCTCATCATCTGAGGAAATGTTCAAAACTTAGAATACGTGCAAAAAAGGCCTAGACTCCAAGTCGAATTCGATTAAAGACCGTTATGCCAAATTGTGTGAAAAAACATCTATGTGCCTTAGATTCTATATTGCTCACATGTGAAATCAAAAGTCTTAAATGAAAAACCGTGTTATTATTGATGGTAATGATAATGTTGGAATGCGGAAAAGAACTCGAGTCGTGAAATACGGTCAAGCGCCAAGAATAACTTATTAATTGGGGCCATTTGTTCCAATGTATTGAAAAAGGGGTAAATAAATATGAAATTGTGAATATGGTTAATGTCTCAAATGAGATGGCTTAGCTGATTGAGCCGAGATCAGACTCCGTGTAAGAACACGATGGTATTGTGGATGAAACTGTGGTTGATGTCTCAAATGAGATGGATTAGCCGATCAGGCCGAGATCGAACTCTGTGTAAGAACACGGTGGTATTGTTTATTGTGGCATATTGGCATTAAGAATCACCCAACCTAATATCGTGGAAAATGATTTGAAAACCTATGTGATCCTTAACTTGAAGTTTAGTGTTATTTACAGCTCATATTGCTTTCTTAAGCGTTTCCATTGTATTACTATTCATTTTACTAAGATGGTGTTTAGTTTTAATATTAGTACTATTCGACAGTACTAACGTCTCTTTTGCCGGGGGTGCTGCATCTTTAAATGGATGAGGGTGGTTCCTTAGCAGACAATGTTGATCACAGATAGTGCTGCACCCTTTTCTCAGCGGACTGTGTGAGCCCCATATCATTTCGGGGTCATGTATTATATCTTTTGTTTATAGTGTTGTCACTTTTGAGGTATATATGGGGCCTTGTTGCTGACACCATCTTTACACTCTTTTGTATCTTTAGATGCTCCATAGACACTATGTGGGTGTATATGGCTGCTAGAAAGGTCTAGTGGATCATGTTGTGTTTTTGACGTTTGTTCCACGCGATCGTAAAATGTTTGTATTTTGAAACATAACAATGACATAGCAAAATGAAATGATTTAGCAATGTCTATATATATATGGTCCTTCTATTGTTTAGTTAATGAAATCATGCCTTCTCTTATCATAAGCGGTTTGGGTAGAAAGTGTCTAAAATGCTTCCTCGACCAGGTCTACTCGGTTGAGCGCCGGTCGCTCTCCCTGAGGTTGTGATATGACAAGGGGCGTCAGTATGAATATTGTACCGAGTATGTAAGGCATAAAAATCAGTTTATAAAAGACATGAACGAAACATGGAATAAAGTACTCAACCTATAAGTCTGAATAGCTCTTTGAATCATGAAACTTAGTAATGTCATTCATATGCGTATAAATGTCATATCATGCATAGGTATATGCGTACATATCATCATCAAGCCTCCGAGAGCATCCCATCATATCATCTCGGCCTCAGTGAATGAAATCATCAACGCATACCAATTGATCAAGTGGTGGTATGTATATAACGCCGTAACCTTTCCCCATACCACATATATATAATATACTCTTATATAAATCCATTTGTCATTGACCAACGTAAATTTTTAAATGAATGCAATGCATAAGAAGCAAGTTAATAAGATCTCTAGGAATGGCATAAGATAAATATGCCTTCGGTTAATATCACAAGTTAATATTTATAAACTTAAATATATTTTATGACCCATGAGCAGACGATATGATAGTAGGACATATGGGGAATCAAGAACATAGGCAACCCTAGTACTTATAAGAATAGAATCATTTGTGAAAGTTGTGTGCTTGCTTGTTTCGTTGTATCATATGGATCATGCCAATAGGAAAGAAGGGATAGCCCTAACATAACTCATGCCGCCAATGCAACACAACAACAAGATTATGAAAAATAGCGCGCCAACCCTATAATAAAGAAATACATGTACAACTTAGATGGCGCTAGTATATCACGTATATCAAATGATAACTCGATCAAAAATAAAACGAGCAGAATTTCCCTTGATTTTACTGCTCCCTAATGCCTAGTATAGGCGAGAACACAATACAATCAACTGCTCAATAACAACCTAACTACAATTCGGGACCTTGAATACAACAAAATCCCCAAATATACCATAACATACCTAGTCAACAAGTTATCAAGTAGCCTGAAACTGCAACGACGAGTGACCAGCCCACAACCCTACCAAATGTGGCATTTCTCTATGCCCTTTATCCTTCCAAACTCCATAAATCAGCAGCACAAGAGACCAACACGATTGGACTACAAAACAGTCTACTAAAAGTGGAATAAATCGAACTCATGGCTTCGATCACTGTCCTGTGAGTTTTTACTATTAGGAAACGAATTTATCCACCTTCATTGAAATTTAACAGATTAAATATAGAAATTAAGCATTTTCTTAACTATGATGTACCTTGCAAAACTCAAACTACAAAGAAAAATAGAGGTGGTATAATGATACTTACGTCGTAGGGATCGTTCTAATGTTATCGCTTCTTGATTTAGTATTCGGGATATTAATCCCTTTTGAAACCCTTATAGAAAGCTTAAGGGTTTTAAGGTCTTATTTTGGTCGTGTTCTGTGGAAAACTGAAGAAAGAGACGACATAAGGCACATATATATCCACTTTTGAAAAGTCAAAAGGTTCTAGCTTGCCACCCTAACATTTGCCCATCTTCAGACACTTATATCTTTTTATCCGGATGTCATATTACAAACAGTTAAGAATGTTGGAAACTAAATTACAAGACATTCAATTTAGTATATAATATTTCTCAATAAGACCTCATATAATACACGAAATGTATTATTCAAAAAGCTTTGTTACAAGGCAAATCCTTAGTCAATTTTTCCGCAACTTAAATATGATTTTTCTGAAACATTATATATTATATACAAAAATAATATATAGTCATATTATTACTTTAAAATCATTTAAATCATGATTAAAAAGTATCATATTCATTATACGTCACCTTGGGACGCACAAAGTTTAACAATGTTCCATCGTTAGAAACATTCGTCCTCGAATGTTAAACTCCTAGAGATCTACAGAGATTTTGGCAGAGCCTCCTCTGTAATGGTACTACTACCAACCTATTAGTAAGTGAACCCAACAATACAAAACTACACGGGGACACAATCATCAATAAACCAACGGCCTCACACGACCAATGACAGTAACTAACATAAGAATCCAGTATCATATACGTACCTAAAGGCTGTGAGGTCTCAGTCTGATCATCCTCTGGAAGCGGAAACAAGTGAGGATACCTATACTTCATATCTTATTCAGCTTCCCAATCCATTTCCTCCACATTCTTGTTTCTCAAAAGTACTTTAACTGAAGTTACATCCTTAGTTCTCAATCTATGTACTTGTCTATCTAGTATAGAAATGTGAGCTTCCTCATATTATAGCTGCTCTATGACCTGAACATCGTATATTGGAATGAATCTAGAAGGATCTCCGATACATTTACTAAGCATAGACAGATGAAATACTTGATGCACTTACTCCAAGTTTGAAGGCAAGTCTAACACATATGCTACCTAGCCTACTCTACGTATGATCTTATCAGGTCCAATGTACTGAGGGCTAATATTTCCTTTCTTACCGAATCTCATAACGCCTTTCTTTGATGATACCTTTAGGAATACCCAATCGTCTATCTGAAACTCCAAGCCTTGTCATCGATTATCTGTATAGGACTTCTGACGAGTTTGAGCTGCTAATAGCCTTTCCCATATAAGCTTAATCTTCTCAACTAAATGTTGTACAAACTGTGGTCCTACTAACTTAGTTTCCCCAACATCTAACCAACGGATAGGTGACCTACACTTGTCTCCGTATAGAGCTAGCCATCTGAATGCTGGAATGATAGTTATTATTTTATGCTAACTCTATAAGCAGCAGATGATCATCCCAGCTACCCCTGAAGTCTATCACACAAACCCATAGCATATCCTCTAGTGTCTGAATGGTATGCGCAACTTGAATATCTGTCTTGGGATGAAATGTTGTACTAAGACTTACTTGAGTCTCCAATTCTTTTTGGAAATACCTACAAAAATTAGTTGTAAACTATGCACCTCTATCTGAGATAATAGATATAGGGAAACCGTGAAGTCGTACCATCTACTTAACGTAAAGACTTGCATAATCCACTGCTGAATACGTAGTCCTAACAGGCAGAAAATAGGCCGATTTTGTAAGTCTATCAACAATCACCCATATAGAATCGATCTTACGTTGGGTACAGGTAAGCCTATGATAAAATCCATATTAATTACTTCCCATTTCAAAGTCGCAAGCTCTATAGCCTACAATAATCTACCAGGTTTTCGATGCTCAATCTTAACGTGCTGACAATTAGGGCACTGAGCAACAAACTCTGCTATATCCTTCTTCTTTTCGTCCCACCACTATATTTCTCAGATATCTTGATACATCTTCGTCGCTCCTGGATGAACAGAATAACGAGAATAGTGAGTTTCTCCCATAAACTGATGGCTCAGCCCTGCCATATTAAGAACACATAATCGTCCTCGATATGTGAGGGCTCTATCTTCTGTAATCTCCAATAGTGTCTTTTCCTTTTGAGAGGTTGTATCTTTTAAGCGGCTAAGTCTAAATCATAGGTCAGGTAATTTTTCTCGTGTTTTCTTAGTTGTCTAGAAACATAAGAGACAACCTTACCATGTTAAATCAATACAAAACCCAATCCAACGCTCTGAAGCATCACAATAGATAACATAACCATCGCTCGCCTCTGGGAGTGTCAAAACCGGTGTTGAAGTCAATAGGTCTTTCAATGCCTGGAAACTCCGCTCAGACGTATCAGTCTAGTGAAATTTAGTTGCCTTCTGAGTCAATTTTATCAATGGTGCTGAAAGAGAAGAAAAGCCCTCTACAAATCTCCGAACCTTCGTCGGTGTCGTGGGTCTAGGTCAAGTATTCACTGTCTCAATCTTTTGTGTATCAACCTGGATACCCTCAACTGAAATAATATGCCCAAGGAAATCTAGAGAATTCAACAAGAATTCACATTTAAGGAGTTTTGCGTACAACTTCCTTTTTTGTAGAATTCTGAGCACCGTACGCAAATGATCTACATTCTCAGCCTATGAACGCGAATCATCAATAAATACAATCATGAAAAGATCTAGAAAGGGCCTGAACACACGGTTCATCAAGTTCGTGAATACTGCTTGGGCATTAGTCAAACCGAACGGCATAACACAAAACTTAAAGTGCTCATATCTTGTCTTGGAGGCTGTGTTCGAAATATATTTATCTTTAACCCTTACCTTATGTGTGATGACCCAAACGGACATCCTAAGTAATTTTAGCTATATCTGTGTTCCGAGGCTCCGAAAGCCTCCGTTGATCTCACCTTGATATGCGTGCGTAGCCCGGGCAGGTAGCCGGAAAGCTTCTATGTGAAAATGTGATAAAAAAATGAAAATTTTGAATTGAATAATTGAATAAAGTTGACTTTGGTCAATATTTTTGGTAAACGGACCCGGACCTGTGATGTGACAGTCCTGGAGGGTCCGTAGGAAAATATGGGACTTGGGCGTATGCTTGGAATCAAATTCCGAGGTCCCAAGCCCGAGTAATGAATTTTTAAAGAAAATTGTTTTCAGAAAATAATAAAGGAATTTGAAAGTGAATAATTATGTGAAAACCTTGTTACCGAACCCGTATTACGGTTCCGGAGCCCGGAACAGGTTTAGTATATGTTATGTGTCCTATCTGTGAAATTTGGTGTAAAACGGACTTGAATTTATTGGTTTCGATTCAAAATGAGGAACAAATGGAGTTAATGAAGGTTTGAGGTTTTTAAAGAATTTGAAATTTGGCTTGGAGAGTGATGTTATGTTCCCGAGGTACGAATGAAATTCCGAGACCGGGAATAGTCCCGTCGTGTCATTTATAACTTATCTGCAAAATTTGAAGACATTCCGAGCAGTTTAGGCTGGTTCGGCGCATTGAAACGAATTCTAGAATTTCAAAGTTTTTAAGTTTGATTAATTTGGTTTTGGCATTTGATTTCGAGTTCCGTTGTTGCTTTTCATGTTCCGGAAGTTCGAGCGAGTCAGTATCGTGAATAAAGACTTGCTGGTGCTTTTGGACGGGGTCCCGAGGGGCTCGGGGGTGTTTTAGACCCCCGGGAGCTAAGTTGGAAAAACCAGAAAATCTGCTATCTAGTTTCCTTCTCTGCGATCGCAGAAGGTGGGTTGCGATCGCGGAGAAGGATTTTGCTGGGCTAGTGATTGTTCACTGCGCTCGCAGCCTCCTCTTCGCGATCGCAGAGGTCAGGGTTCCACACCTTCACGATCGCAGCCCATTTCTTGCGATCGGATTGAGTCGTGTCTGGTCCGGGTGAGTTTGTTCTTCGCGATTGCAGGACCTCTGCCGCGATCGCAGTCCTCTTGTCGCGACCGCAGTGAAGAAATCACTGGGCAGTGTTATAAAATACGGGACGTAGCCTTATTCCTCCATTTTCATCTTCCTCTTCAAGATTTTAGAGAGCTTCTCAAAAGACCTTCCACCACTGTTATTGAGGTAAGTAAATTCCATAGTTTTACTAGTTTCAAACACTAATTCCTAGTTAAATTCACTACTAAATCATCTAAAAATCATAGAATTAGGTAGTAATTTTAGGGTTCTTGAGGATTTTTGGGATTTTCCATGTTAGGCCATGAATTCTTGTATAAATTACATAACCTCGATCCTTAGACTCCGCGTAGTTAATTCCTTCATGATTTTTTGAAAAATCCGAACGTGTGGGTCCGAGGTCGAATTTTTGTATTCTTGGAAGAATAGCAGAAAATGTATAATTTGGCTCGGGAATTGGTTTATTGAGTACTTATTGATGTTAATATATCCATTATGTCTAGATATTCCCGATTCGGAGTTGGATTCGAGAGGAAAGGCTGTGATTGAGGCTTGACTTGCATTTTCTTTGGAGCCGAGGTAAGTGTTTGGCTTAACCTCAGCTTGAGGGATTAGGTATAGAGTCTTACTTGCTATGTGTAACTCATGTCCAACGTATAGGTGTGGTGACGAGATCCTATGCATTGCGGTCAAGCATGCCCGTGAATCATTTGTGATGAAACTTATTATGTTCTTAATATTCTCCGCCCTGTGAGTGATTGGTGAATTAAAGAGTGATACCTTGTTGTTGTTTCATGACGTGGGGAGTTATTCAGTGACTTATGATAGTCGAGGCTTACATTGTTGAATTTATAATTCTGACGCGAGGTTGGTTATAGCTGAGACCCTTGTCG
>ML283093.1:986-19739 GCA_005239495.1 Nicotiana undulata
TGAATTACTAGGCCGAAACACTGCTCTGGAGCTCTTAGAGGTCTCAACAATGGAGGAAAAATCGAGTTTTGGGATGAAAGATCACGAAAGGGGCTATTTATAGGACTGCCCAGCAGTTTCCGCACCTGCGACCTTTGGATCGCAAGTGCGGACTCGCACATGCGGGAAATTGGTCGCGCCTGCGATGGCTTGAGCCCTGGGGATGGGTCGCGCCTGCGGATCCTAGTCCGCTCCTGCGAAGCCGCGCCTGTGAGAAGAAGGCCGCCCCGGCGGCTGGAGTCGCGCCTGCGATGGGATGGTCGCTGGTGCGAGTCTCGCGCCTGCGGCTCATGGACCGCAGGTGCGGTCACACCAGTAAATTTCCCACCAGCTATGCAATTGCTGGTTTTTTTATCCCGATTGGGGTCCGGGGGACCCCTGGGCCCACCCGAGCCCTCGGCAAATTATACCAACTAGTCCCAAATCACATGACGGACTTGCTCGAGCTCCCAGAACACTAAAAACATCATCCAAACTAGAAATCACTCTCCAAAACCCCTTAGTTTCAAACTTAGGATTTCAAGAAAATTCAAATGGCTCATCAATACGCCGAACGGGTCTATACTGCTCGGAATGACCCCAAATTTTGCGGACAAGTCATAAATGACTATACGGAACTATTGCCAGTTCCGGAATTCCATTCGGACCATGATATCACGAGGTCCAATTCCAGGTTGAATTCTAAATCTTATGAAATCCTGAATTCCAATTTGGGTGCCGAAATACTCCCGGGTCATCAGAAACCCGAGGCGAACACACTCCCAAGTCCGAAATCATCATCCGGAGCTGCTAGAGCTGTCAGAACTTGATTCAGAGGTCGTTTGCTCAAAATGTTGCTCGGAACCAAAATTAGCCAAATAGGTTAGCCTTCAGGAACCAAGTGTTCCTGAACTGGCCAAATCACTTCTGAATCTCAAACTACCTGCCCACACAAGTCATAAGGCACGAGTAGCCGCTATGGAAAGAGTCATTCACGGGAAGGGAGTCCCAACACACAAAACGACCGAATGGGTCATTACATGAAAAATAGAAGGCAAATATACGGAAGGTCGAGATAATCAACCAAAACAGATCTTAGCCAAATTTTAGCCCTAATTTAAGGGGCAAATAAATGAGGCAAGGTTTATTAACGAAAAATCACAGAAACAGACATACAAGAACATTAAAGAGGTTTTAAACAAAAAAAATGATAAAAAAATATAAATAGATATATAAAAGATCTAAACCCTAATATTTAGGATATATGAGAACAGAGAAAAATCTCAGAGATTCGTACATAGAGAGAGGGAAGACGAACACATATGAGAAAAGGGGAGGGTTCGAACCGTATTTGGTCCGATGATGGAGAGATTAGCTTGCCATGTTAGACAAGCTACTAAATTATACCATAATTGAGTAGCCAGTAGTAAGATAGAACCAATAAGGCAAAGAAATCCTCAAGGGATTCCGTATCTCGTGAGAATCGGAGGAGGTTAGGGGGTGACGACATCTAGGGTTTATTAGGGTGAGAGATGAGTTGAGAGGATTCGATGACGGCGGGTGAGAGGGAATTGGGGAATTAGGGTTTGGGAGTTAATATTAAAAGGGGTAGGTTTACAAGGGTCGTTGATCTAAGGAGATCAACGACTAGGATTTAATAAGTGAGCGGGGCGGGTTGGTTAAATGGGTCGCGACCGGGTTGGAGTAATTGGGTCATTGGTTTTGGGCTGGGGTTATTGGGTTAGGCATTTTAGGTGTTGGGCTGGTTTTGGTAGCCTAGGTACGAAAATAGGAAAAATTTACGGCTATTAGTTAAATACCCATTTTTAATTAATAAAGTAATTCGTAAAAATGATAAATAAAATAGTAAAAATATTATTTGTGCATAAAAATGATTAATAAGAATTATTTAACACTATTAAAATATAAAAATTTATTTTTTTTCATAAATAAAGTAATTATAAGTATATGTGGGCTATTATTGGAAAATGGGCAATCTTAGCCTTTAAAATGCAAATGTAATTATAACAAATGCACCAAAAATATTTGAAACCTAATATGGATTAAATGATGAAGTTAGATGATAAAAGCATCATGAAATAATTTGTGATGCAATTAATGAGTATTTATATAATAAAATATAGGAATAAATTGATTTAAAAATCTTTTAAAATTATAGAAAATTAGGGAAAATGCTTGTATGTATTTATAAATCAAATGATGATGCATATGTACTATTTTGAAAGTATATATGTATATTTGAAAAAATATGAGGGAAAAATTGGGTATCAACATACCTCAGCAAGGTACTCCTGCTATTATTACTACTCCAGATGCTACTCCACATGCACATCATGTTAGAGGTAAAGGACTAGAGGGTAGGGACCGTCCTAGAGGGGGAGCTCATGTTTGTAGTTTTGCGTTCCTAGTAGGACTAAGGCAGTCACATCAGATGCAGTAACTACAGGTATTATTCTGGTATATTATAAACATGATTCAGTTTTATTTGATCTGTGTTCTATTTATATATATGCGCCATCCTACTTTGCTTCGTATTTGGATATGACTCGTGGTTCTTTGGCTACTCTTGTTTATTCTATTATGGTAAATCACGTCTATCATTCGTGTGTGGTCATTATTGGGGGCTATGAGACGAGGGGTGATCTTTTGCTGCTTAACATGGTGGACTTTGATGTGATTTTAGGTATGGATTGTTTATCTCTGTACCATGTAGTTCTTGATTGTCACGCTAAAATGGTGACATTATCTATTCCAGGTTTGCCAAGGTTGGGATGGAGGGGTTCACTTGGTCATATTCCTAGTTGGGTTGTCTCTTTTTTGAAGTCTCAACGGATGATTGAGAATGGGTGCTTGGCATACTTGGCCTTTGTTAAACATGCCAGTATTGATACTCCTACAATTGATTTTGTCCCCGTAGTGTGAGAGTTTCCATGTGTGTTCCTTGTAGACCTATTGGGCATGCCGCCCAATGGGGATATTGATTTGGTACTAGGAACTCAACCCATATATATTCCACCGTCTAGCATGGCTCCAACATAGTTGAAGAAATTAAAAGAACACTTGTAGGAATTGTTAGATAAAGGTTTCATCAGACCGAGTGTTTCACCTTTGGGGTGCACCATGCTATTTGTGAAGAAGAAATATGTTTTCGAAGATGAGCATTGACTACATGAAATTAAACAAGGTTACCATTAAGAATAAGTATCCACTATTTCGCATTGATGACTTTTTTAAGCAGCCTCATGATGCTAGTGTGTTCTCAAAGATTGACTTTATCGGGGGTACCATCAGTTAAGATTGAGGCCTCGAACATTCCTAATACTGCTTTCAAGACCCGTTTGGCCATTATGGGTTCTGGTGATATCTTTTGGCTTGACTAATACCCCAACAAGCTTTATGCATTTGATGAACAATGTGTTCCTGCCTTATTAGGAATCTTTTGTCATTGTGTTAATCGATGATATTCCGGTGTGCTTCCGTAGTAGGAAGGAACACGAGCATCATTTGAGGATGGTGCTCCAGGTTCTGAGGGAAAAGAAGTTATATGTCAAGTTCACTAAATGTGAGTTCTGGTTGGATTAGTTGGCATTCTTGGGCGACGTGGTATCCAATGAGAGAATTAAGGTGGATCTGAAAAGGATTGAGGCAGTTCAGAGTTGGCTGAGACCTTCTACAACCATAGAGATTTGTTGTTTTCTAGGATTGGCTGGTTGCTATTGTCGCTTCGTAGTGGGTTTCTCATATATTTCATCTCTACTGACTAATTTTACTCAAAAGGGTGCTCTATTCAGGTGATTTGACGAGTGTGAGGAGAGCTTTCAAAAGTTAAAGAATATAGCTCTGGTTTCAGTTTTGCCTTCAGGGTCGGGATTGTTGCACCCTATTTTGCACAATAAAACAAGATTAAACTATGTGTACCCCTGTTGTTGATAAAAGAGAGTCACCATCTAATATTTTAAAGGTATACGAGGGCACCTATTAGTCTGCTAACTTGTGAGATCTGGGTTCGGATTCTTCTTCTTCTAAGGGGAAAGTGTTAGGCACCCCCCCCCCCAAATCTACCAAAGGTAGCTCCATGGGACTTAGACTGAGTTTAAGGAATTAGATGTCTATAATTTACTTACTTCAATGCTTTAAAGTTTGAGGCTTACTCTATGTCTTGTTTATAGTCTACTATTTTTGAAGGAAGGTGGTATATGTACTTTGAAAAACAGAACATAGGCTTAATTTGTAAAAGTCCTTCAAAAACGTTTACATCTACAAGATCGGAAAGATTCTTAAAAGTGTGGCTATGTTTTAAATGTTTTGTCTTTTCAAATAATGTGGCCATTTGTATAAATCTAGTAATGTAAAGACTATTTGAATAAAAAATGGGTCTTGAATGTACTTTTGGAAATTGACTCAAATTCTTCGCCATGTTTTAGAGAAAAGAAAAACTTATTGAGATTTGATAATTCTTAATTCCAACCATGTTTGATTTTGTTTATAGACAGCCAACTTCGAAATCATCTTTTCAATTCCGGCTTTTAAGAGAAGGATCGCTTCTTTCCAAACCTGTTTTAAAAATTCAGAAGAACTTAATTAAAATAGTTAGTGTAAATGGAAATGAAAACTTTAAAGAAAAATAAATGACCAAAGTGCGCATCAGGGGCCTAGACTTGCTAGCTACTTCTGTCGAAATTTTATAGCTAACATAACATAAACAATGATTCCCTTTTTATTATCTATGGACGTTGGCTTTCCTCGGTTCGTAAAATGATTCAAGGATAAATGCATTCAATAGTATCTCTAGTGTTATATACATATGGAAATAAACCACATATTTTATCTAAAGTGAGAAAGGAGGAGAAACTGAACTCAGAATCAGACCAACGGAAATGTAGGCCTAGCAGACCTCGAACACAGCAGCGACACGCTTCACCGACACAGGTTCTAAACTAGACCTTGGGCCAGAGCTCAAGAGAGCTCGGCAGGCAGTGGTGAAGCTAGGAATTCTTTCAAGGGTATTCAAATTTGAAAGAAGTGGAAATTTTTTTCGACAAAGGGTGTTCAATATGTGTTATATACCTCTAAAACGTAATATTTTACTTATATACATAGTGCAATTTTTCGACGAAGAGTGATAAGTTGACCACCCTTGTGACCATGTGGCTTTGCCACTGTCAGCAGGCCTAGTTCAATCATCCATGCAAAAGAAAAAAAGACATAAGTGATACCACATAGATCCCAATAAGTTACGCACATGTGATTAAGAATATAAAAAGGATAATGTGAGGACCAACAAGGTTGTAACAAATAAGAACTTTCGGGGTGAAGACCAAACATCATTTGTATCAATCCTAAGAGGATTAATGAAGGTCAGTGACTAAGATCTTAGGGTAAATCCTTATTCATGAACAAGGTATTCTTTGAATCCTTGGCACATCATAGTTCACAAGGTTCTCAAGGACCCCGAGCAGTGCTTATGTCCAGAAAGGATACCTCGTCCACAACCTAAGCTCCACCCCAAATACCCTTAAGTACTAAATAAATGAGGTGCTCACTCTAATAACTATCATGGTAGCAACAATTAAGATAAATGTTCTGGTAATAAGGATACTATCACTGGATCATAAGGATATGAACATATCAACTTCAAGATCACAATCCAAATGCAAGAATGTAGGTTGCTGCAAGTATTTATAATATTAAAGAAAAATAAACATGCATCAAAACATTTAAACAAGTCAACCATGGATGTTACAAGGCGAGGTTGTAGTAACCACTAGTAGAGTAATTAGAATTTGAATACTAAGTTAGGTGATACAAAAGGTAGAGCAGACATGTATCTTAAACTTATCAATCCTACTGATAGGTTCAAGTTTGTAGGAATCCTTTAACTAAGTTCACGGTACCTCAACAGTTATTAGACTATTTGACAAAAGGTTCACACACATTTGTTAAATCATCATTCTGTTAGCTATGTGGATTAACAATCTTGTTCATACTTTCCACAGAGCAACAACATCAACAAAGATACTTATGTCAAGAAGGGAAATCTTAATCTAATCCAAACTTGGTAACATGATAATTATCCTATCACGTTCATAATTCAGATTCACATTATATCAAGAGCAAAGTATCCAACCAAGCATGGTACAATATTCATTCAAACATGGTAAACAAATATCCATAAGTTTCCCTTAAGTTCATTAGTGTAACGATCTGGCCGGTCGTTTTGAGAGTATTAGTCCCAAAGCCCTATATATTTCTCCCTCTATTTCATTTGTGGTTTTGTGGCTTTCCGGGTGGATATATTTATGGTTTCTGAGTGAATTGCAACACTTAGTCCTTAAAATGGAAGTTTAAGTTATAGGAATTTGACCGTAGTTTGAATTATATGAAGACAACTCCGGAATGGAGTTTCAATGGTTCCACTAGATCTGTAGGGTGATTTTGATCTTAGGAATGTGTCCGGATGTTTATTTGGAGGTCGGTAGGTTATTTCGACATTAATTGGCGAAAGTTGGAAAGTTGGGTGATTTTTGGAAAGTTTGATCAGGGGTGGACCTTTTGATATCATGGTCGTATTCTAATACCAAAAATTGGAACATGTCCTTAATGTCATTTATGACTTGTGTGCAAAATTTGTGGTCAATCGGACTTGCTTTGATAGGTTTCGACATCAGATGTAGAAGTTTGAAGTTCTAAAGTTCAATAAGCTTCAATTGGGGTGTGATTCATGTTTTAGAATTTTTTGATGTAATTTGAAGGCTCGACAAAGTTCGTACGATATTTTAGAACTTGTTGATATTTTTGGTTGAGGTCCCGGGGGCCTCGGGTGGATTTCAGGTGGTTAACAAATCAAAATTTGGACTTGTGCTATTGCTGAAGCTTCCTGCTTCTGGTGTCACTGCACCAAATCAAACCCTCACGATGCAAATTCAGTAGGTGCAGAGCCGCAGATGCGGCTGTGGGTTCGCAGGTGCGACCTCATTGGGCAGAAAAAGGGAAAAATGAGGGTTTGATCTCATTTTTATTTTGGGACATAGAGAGGTCAGATTGTGGTGTAAATTTGAGGTATTTTCATAAGAAACATTTGGGTAAGGATTCGACACTCATCTTTGATAATATCCACTAATCTATGATTAACTTCATCATTTAGTTAAGGATTCGGGATGTGAAATTTGGGGAAAATGGTGAAAGTTCTTAGATCGAATTTTTGGGAATTGAAAGGAGAAATTAGGTCGTATTTGAGTAATTTTCATATGGGTGAACTTGATATCAAATGGCTGTTCGTATTTTGTGACTTTTACCCGATTCCGAGACGTGGGCCCGGGTCGACTTTTTGGGGCGATTTCTTAATTTCTTATTAAATTCGTAATTTATTTATTTAGATTAGTTCTTATAGTTATATTTATAGTATGTAATTGCTTTTGACTAGATTTGGCCTTTTAAGAGTCGGAAAGTCAAGGGAAAGGCGTTCTTATTGACTATTGTGATATTTGAAATACGCGAAGGCCGTGTACGTGAGATGTCAAGTGCGTACTCGGGTTATATGTTGAAAAATCCGGTCCTTGCTGAGTAGTTTTCGTAAGTTCCTTAACTGAGTGTCCCTAGTATGTGTAGTCATCATGTTTAGCCTAATGTCGCATGCCTACGTGTTTTAAATCTTACTTGCAATTTGTGCAACATGCTTAATTGAATTACCGGTTTCCTTGATTTTCTATTCAATCTTTAACTATAGGATTCCTTGTTGTAATACATTGCTCCATAAGTTATGAGTTGTGTATTTAATTTTGGGACTACGAGGCGGTACCTCGGGAGCTCCCCTGTTGCATATTTACTTTTGGGACTACGAGGAGGAACCTCGGGAGCCCCCCTGTTGCATATTTACTTTTAGGAATACAAGGTGGTACCTCGGGAGCTCCTATGTTGCATATTTACTTTTAGGAATACAAAGCGATACTTCGGGAGCTCCCTTGTTGCGTATTTACTTTTGGGACTACGAGGCGGTACCTCAAGAGCGCTCCTATTATTAACTCTTATTTTCTATGTAGTTTCCTTTCTGTATTTCTCATTGTTAAATTCTCAGTCTTTCATTATATTATATTATCTTCTGCCTTGTTCCCTTTTATTTCCAGTAGGGCCCTAACCTGACCTCGTTACTACTCTACTGAGGTTAGGTTTGACACTTACTAGGCATCGTTGTGGCGTACTCATGCTACTCTTTTTTTCACATCTTTTTGTGCAAATCCAGGTACCTCCTACTAGACCTTATAATAGTGATCCAGTGAGCACGTTGAGCTTTCAAGGTATATATGCCAGCGTCCGCAGACTTCAGAGTCCCCCTCTATCCTACCATGTTGTTTTTCCTTATTTTCCTTAGACTCTGATGTGAAGGGATACCAGGTTCTATAGGTCATATTGATGGAGTCGGTAGCTCTAGTTCAGCCCCAGGTTAGGGCAGTAGTTTTTGAGGTTGGAGCAGCTTAGGCTCGAGAGGTACAAGAAGTACCACCCTCCTACTTTTAGTGGCTTGGCGTTAAAGGATGCCCAGAGCTTTTTTGAGAAGTGCCACCATATCATCCGCACGATGGGTGTAGCGGAGTCTAGAGAGGTTTCATTCACTACGTTCAAGCTTAGAGGACCGATCTATCAGTGGTCGCGGGAATATGAGTCCAATAATCTAGATGAGGCAGTTTCACTCACTTGGACTTAGTTCTCGGATATGATGTTGAGGGAGTATGTTCCCTAGAGTCTCAAGATGCACGGCGGGCAGAGTTTTAGCAGTTGCGTTAGGGTTCTATGATCGTGTCAGAGTATGCGGTCTGATTCAATCATTTGGCTAGGCATGCACCAACCTTAGTTACTATTGTTCGAGAGCGAGTTCATCAATTTATTGAGGGCCTTAACCCAGTATCAGATTTACCATGGCCCGAGAGTTGGAGATGGACATTGTATACCAGCAGTTAGTGGGGATTCTTAGGATATTGGAGGGTATGCTGATTCGGGAGACAGAGGAGGGACATGCCAAGAGGTCTCCAGAGTCTGGCACATATAGTGGTACTCTTTCTCTAGTTGTAGCTCGTCATGGAAGGGGCTACGTTGGTCGCCCCCTTCATTCAGCACTTCCAGACGCTAGTGGTGATCCGACAACTCCTAGGCCCCAAGCTCCATATTATGCACTGCTAGTGTGTAGCGTACCTTTGCACGAGGTGCTTTTAGTGGTTAGTCCATCCGATCAGGCCCGAACCACTCATAGGAGCCACGCCCCTAGAGAGCTTGTTATGAATGTGATGACACTCATTGTGTATGAGGAATTTCCTCAGACTAGGGAGGGATGCACCTCCACAGGCTACTCAGACTCTGCGTATTCCACCGGATCCTCAAGCTTCTCCATCCATGGTTGCAGCACCAGTTAGCACCCCAACTGCATAGCCAGCTAGAGGCGAAAGTCGAGCAGGTAGAGGTCGCCCTAGAGGGGGAGGCCAGGCCATATATTATGCCCTATATATTAGGAGGGAAGCAGTTGCATCCGCCTTTGTCATCACAAGTATTGTTACGGTATGTCATAGAGATGCATCAGTCTTATTTGATCCAGGCTCAACTTATTCCTATGTGTCATCTTATTTTTCTCCATATTTGGGTATATCCTGTAATTCATTGAGTTCTCATGTCTATGTGTCTACACCTGTGGGAGATTCTATTAGTGTTGACCGTGTGTATTGGTCGTGTTTGGTTGTTCTTAGTTATTTTGAGACCAAATCTGATTTATTATTGCTCAGTATGATAGACTTTGATATTATCTTGGGCATGGACTGGTTGTCTCCCCATTATTCTATTCTTGATTGTCACGCCAAGACTGTGACGATGGCTATGCTAGGATTACCACATTTAGAGTGGAGAGGTACCTTAGATTATGTTCCTAGCATATTTATTTCATTTCTAAAGACTCAGCGGATGGTTGAGAAGGGGTGTGATGCGTATCTAGCTTATGTGAGAGATTTCAATGTTGATACTCCTACCGTTGAGTTAGTTCCAGCAGTGAGGGACTTTCCTGATATATTTCCAGCAAATCTTTCGGGCATGCTGCCCGACAGAGACATCAACTTTGGCATTGATTTTTTACCGGGCACTCAGCCCATCTCTGTTCCTCCATATCGTATGGCTCCTCCTATGCTGAATGAGTTGAAGGAGCAGTTACCAGAGTTGCTTGATATGGGCTTCCTTCGTCCTAGTGTGTCATCTTGGGGTGCTCATGTCTTGTTTGTAAGAAAAATGATGGTTCTATTGGTATGTGTATCGATTATCATCAGTTGAACAAGGTTACCATGAAGATCAGGTATCCATTTCCTCGTATTGACGAATTATTTGATCAGTTACAGGGTGCCAAAGTATTTTCCAAGATTGACTTGCGTTCAGGCTATCATTAGTTGATGATTCGGGAGCAAATATCCTGAACACTGCTTTCAGGACTCGGTATTGTCATTATGAGTTCTTTGTGATATCTTTTGGGCTAACCAACGCCTCAGCAACATTCATGAACTTGATGCACAGTGAGTTAAGACCCTATATTAACTTTTTTGTTATTGTGTTTATTGACGACATTCCGGTGTACTCCTAGAGCCGGGAAAATCCTGAGCAGCATTTGAGGACCTGTGCTTCAGACTTTGAGGGAAAATAAGTTATATGTGAAATTATCAAAGTGTGAGTTTTGGCTAGATTACGTGGCATACTTGGGTCATGTAGTGTCGAGTGAGGGGATCAAAGTGGATCCGAAGAAGGTTGAAGCAGTGCAAAGTTGGCGCAGACAGTCCTTAACTACGGAGATCCGGAGTTTCTTGGTTTGGCATGGTATTACCATCGATTTGTTGAGGGTTTCTCGTCTATTGCAGCACCTATAACTAGATTGACCCAGAAGGGTGCTCCGTTCAGGTGGACCGAGGAGTGTGAGGACAGCTTTCAAAAGCTCAAGACAACTTTGACAACAACCAATATGTTGGTATTGCCTACTTATTAGGGGTCTTATACAATGTATTGTGATGTGTTGCGCATTGGTCTCGGCGCAGTGTTGATGCAAAACGGCACAGTGATTGCCTACGCGTCCAGACAGTTGAAGGGTAATGAGAAGAACTATCCTATTCACAACCTTGAGTTAGTAGATATTGTCCACGCCTTGAATATCTGGTGGAATTATTTGTATGGTGTCCCTTGTGAGGTCATCACCGATCACCAGAGTCTACAACACTGTTTAAACAAAATGATCTTAACTTGAGGCAGCGGAGGTGGTTGGAGTGGCTTAAGGATTATGACATCACCATTATTTATCAACGCAAGAAGGCGGATGTTGTGGCCGATGCCTTGAGTCGCAAGGCGGAGAGCTTGGGCAGCTTAGTATATCTACCAGTAGTAGAGAGGCCTTTAGCTATGGATGTTCATGCCTGGCAAACTAGTTTGTCATATTGGATATTTCTGAACCGAGACGAGTTTTGGCTTTTGTGGTTTCTAAGTCTTCTCTTTATGATCGTATCAAAGTGCGTCAGTATGATGATCCATATCTGCTTGTCCTCAAGGACACGTTTCAGCACATCAATGCCAAGGAGGTCACTATTAGAGCGGATGGTTTATTACGGATGCAAGGCAAATTATGTGAGCCCAATATAGGTGGTTTGCGTGATTTGATTCTCTAGGAGGCTCACAGTTCGCAGTACTCTATTCATCCCGGTGCTGCGAAGATGTATCAGTATTTGAGGCAGCACAATTGGTGGAGGCGGATGAAGAAGAACATTGTGGAATATGTAGCTCGTTGCCTAAATTGTTAGCATGTGACGTATTAGCATCAGCGACCGGGTGGATTTATTCAGAAGCTAGATATTTTGGAGAGGAAATTGGAGCTGATCACTATGGATTTCGTCAATGGGCTCTCACAGACTTAGAGGAAGTTCGATGCAGTTTGGGTGATTATGGATAAATTGACCAAGTCAGCTCATTTCATTCTTGTGGTTACTACTTACTCTTCGGAGAAGTTGACTCAAGTTTACATTCGCGATATTGTTAGGCTTCATGGCGTACCGGTATATATCATCTCTAACTAGGGAATGCGGTTTACATGACGGTTCTGGAGGGACGTACAACATGAGTAAGGTATTCGGGTTGAGTTGAGCACATGATTTCACCCTCAGGAGGTCAGACAATCCGAGCGTGCTATTCAGAAATCGGAGGATATGCTCCGTGCATGTGTGATGGAGTTTGCTGATTTTTGGGATCGGTTCTTGCCACTCGTGGAGTTTGCCTACAACAACAGTTATTAGTCAAGCATTCAAATCGCCTCGTATGAGGCTTTGTATGGTAGGCGGTGTCGGTCTCCAGTGGGTTGGTTCGAGCCGGGCGAGGCTAGGTTCTTGGGTACAGACTTGGTTCAGGATGCCTTGGAAAAGGTTAAATTGACTCAAGATCAGCTTCGTACAACCCACTCCAAACAGAAGTGTTATGCGGATCGGAAGGCTCGCGATGTTGCATTCATGGTTGGAGAGCGGGTCTTTCTCCGGGTTTTGCCCATGAAGGGTGTTATGAGGTTCGGAATGAAGGGAAATTTGAGCCCTAGGTATATCGGGCCTTTTGAGATTCTTGAGTGAGTTGGAGAGGTGGCCTTCAAACTTGCACTACCACCTAGTCTCTCTGTAGTTCATCCAGTATTTAATGTTTCCATGCTCTGGAAGTATCACGCGATCCGTCTCATGTGTTCGACTTCAGCTCAACCCAGTTGGACAAGGATCTATCTTATGTTGAGGAGCCGGTGCCCATTTTGGAAAGGCAAGTTCAAAAATTAAGGTTAAAGAATATCGCTTCAGTGGAGGGGTCATTTGGTCGAGGTGGCGAATTGGGAGACCGAGCATGATATGCACAATCATTATCCTCATCTTTTCACCACTTCAGGTATGTCTCTATACTCGTTCGAGGATGAACGTTTGTTTTAAGAGGGGGATGATGTAACAACCCGGCCAGTCATTTTGAGAGTATTAGCCACATGCCCCTATTTATTGCTCCCTCTATTTAATTTTGTGGTTACGTGACTTGCCGAGAGGATTTGTTTTTGGTTCCGGAGTGAATTGGACACCTAGTCCCTAAAATGGAAGCTTAAGTTCTAGGAATATAACCGTATTTTGAATTGTGTGAAGACAACTCTGGAATGGAGTTTTGATGGTTCCACTAGATCCGTGGGGTGATTTGGTCTTAGGAGTGTGTCTAGATGTTGATTTGGACGTCCGCAGGTCATTTCGGCATAAATTTGCGAAAAGTAGAACGTTGGGCAATTTTTGGGAAGTTTGAATGGGGGTGGATCTTTTTATATCCGGATCAGAATCCGATTGCGGAAGTTGGAACATGTTTGTGAGGTCTTTTATGACTTGTGTGCAAAATTTGAGGTCAATCGAACTTGATTTGATAGGTTTCGGCATCGGATGTAGAAGTTTGAAGTTCTAAAGTTCAGTAAGCTTGAATTGGGGTGTGATTCGTGTTTTAGCATTGTTTGATGTGATTTGAAGGCTCGACTAAGTTCGTATGATGTTTTCAAACTTGTTGGTATTTTTGGTTGTAGTCCCGGGGGCCTTGGGTGGACTTCGGATGGTTAACGGATTAAAATTTGGACTTGTGCTATTACTGAAGCTTCCAGCTTCTGGAATCACGACAATTGCAGTGGCGTTGCCCGCAGGTGCGACACTTTGGTCACAGGCACGCACATTCAGGTGAGGCCCTTCCTCTTGCAGAAGCGAACCCAGGGGACTTAAAGTCAAGTACCGCACTTTCGATGGAAATTCCACAGGTGCAGACCGCAAATGCGGCTGTGGGTTTGCAAGTGCGACTTCACTAGGATGAAAAATGGGAAAAACGAAGGTTTGATCTCATTTTCATTTTGGGGCATAGAGAGCTCGGAATGAGGCAAAAATTTGAGTGATTTTCAGAGGAAACATTTGGGGTAAGGATTCTACACTCATTTTTTTATTAATATCCACTAATCTATCATTAATTTCTTCATTTAGTTAAGGATTTGGGATGTGAAATTAGGGAAAAAATGGAGGTAGATTTGAGTAATTTTGGTATGGTTGAACTCGATATCGAATGGGTGTTCGTATTTTGTGACTTTTACCTGATTCCGAGACAAGGGTCAGGGTCAAATTTTGGGGCGATTTCCTAATTTCTTATTAAAGTCGTAAATTCCTTATTTAGATTAGTTCCTTATAGTTGTATTTATAGTATGTAATTGCTTTTGGCTAGATTTGGACCGTTCGAAGTCAAAAAGTCAAGGGAAAGGCGTTCTTAATGACTAATTGAGCTTGATTTGAGGTATATGACTTGTCTAACCTTGTGTGGGGAAAGCTCCCCTTAGGTTTTGGTACTATTGTGATATTTGAAATACGTGAAGGCCATGTATGTGAGGTGACGAGTGCGTACTCGGGTTATATTTTGAAAAATCATGTCTTTGTTGAGTACTTTTCTTTAATTCCTTAATTGAGTTTCCCTTGCATGTGTAGTCATCATGTTTAGCCTAATGTCACATGCCTACGTGTTTTAACTCTTACTTGCAATTTGTGCAATATGCTTAATTGAATTACATGATTCCTTGATTTGTATTTAGTCTTTAACTATAGGATTCCTTATTATAAATACGTTGCTCCATAAGTGATGAGTTGTGTATTTACCTTTGGGACTACGAGGCTGTACCTCGGGAGATCCCCTGTTGCAAATTTACTTTTGGGATAATGAGGTGGTACCTCGGGAGCTCCCCTGTTGCGTATTTATTTTTGGGACTACGAGGCGGTACCTCGGGAGCGACCCTGTTGTTTACCCCTATTTTTTGTGTCCTTTCTGTATTTCTCAATGTTAAATTCTCATTCTTCCATTCTATTATATTATATTATCTTCTGCCTTGTTCCCTTTTATTTCTAGTAGGGCCCTGACCTGACCTTGTCACTACTCTATTGAGGTTAGGTTTGGCATTTACATGGTACCGTTGTGGTGTACTCATGCTACTCTTCTGCACATTGTTTTGTGCAGATCTAGGCAACTCCTACCACACCTGATATTAGTGAGTCAGTGAGCACGTGGAGACTTCAAGTTATATCTGCCAGCGTCCGCATACCTCGGAGTCCCCCTCTATCCTACTATGTTGTTTTTCCTTATTTTCCTTAGACTCTGATGTGTAGAGACATTTTAGCATTTCTCCTAGAAGCCTGTGACTTATTCTACCAGGTTTTGGAGTTGTAATCACTTTGAATTGCAGTATTATTTATTTCAGATTTTAAGATTTGAGTTTAAGCTTAGTATTCAGTTATCATGTATAATTGTAAGTATCACCTAGTCTTAGAGGCTAGGTGCCATCATGACATCCTGCGGAGGAGAAATTGGGTCGTGAGAATTAGTGATCACACTTAACTTATATTCCAAAATCTATGTTGTGAATCCTTTCTAAAATAAACAAGATTCAGCTTCTTTTTTATGAGATAATACATTTCTAAGTGAGAAGTATGAGAGCACCAGCATGAATGTCCCTTGAATCAAGACAAGTAGGAAGTATATTAACAAAAAACTAGGTAGATGTAGCTCTAGTAACAGATTATTTAAAATCAGATTATTATGTATAGATTACAGAGTACAGAAGAGGAGCAAATGATTTAAAATCCGATTATTATGTTCATTATAGAGGTCCAAACCATAAGATCAGGTAGGTTTTACATGTACTAGGTAGATGTAGCTCTAGTAACAGATCAATCAATCCAGGTATGCAGGAAAATATGGCAACATAGGCATCATGATGAAGTTCAATTTTAGACATGTTAACAACATAGCTAATCCAAGAGATGATATAGCACGAAGGCAACAAGTATAACTATTAACCAAACTCTTAAGGATAGTTAAGGGCACACTCTGAATAAGGCTAATAAAGATGTAGCAGCACATAGAATGGGCACAGAACCATAAACTTTGAATCAACCATAGATAATCACTAGGACTTAGGTCAGTCATTTTTGAGAAATATTTGTCCAGTGGAACTTACGAGTGTAGATAAACAAACACACAATCATAAAGGTTAGAAGACTTTCAATCATACACACAATGTGTTTTAAGGAGTTACAAGGTTACACAATATATTTGAAGAGAGCAGGCAAATCAACAACTAAGATACTGAGTTAAATTATAATGACAGTCTTGCATTAGATCTTAAGTGTACACAACAACCATGACTCTAACATCATCAAAGAAAATAAGTCAAAAACTTGATATAGATTAGCAGGTAGAATTTTTAACCCTGAACAATGTAAGACTGGTGCAACAGACATAAATTCTCAGTGGAATATTAGGAAAGATCTTAAATCATAACCAAAGCACAACAGTACACCTTTGTCAAAGTATATGTAAAGAACCATAAAAACCCTTTAATTAACTATAGAGGTTCAACAAGACTATGATTGTTCAGTTTAACGAAGCATTTATCTGATGAATCTTATTAAGTTCACAGGATAATCGACCAACGTCAAAATAGCTTCAAATTATTAGAGAGACGGTTGGTTCCCACAATGAGGATAACATACAATATCAAGGCATGAATATAACTCATAAACCAAAAGCATATATCATAGACAAAGATAATCAACAGAAAATAACATGGTAAGCATGATTACAACTTGAACAATCAAAGAGAGGGAGGGTCAGTATACAATGACCTTCTTTTGAGCAGAAAACCAAACAAAGTCTTTCCTTTAGACGTTAAGGAACCAAAGACTCAAACTTCAAATATTGAATGAACTCAGAACCGGAAAAGAGAGAAGAGAAGTGAAATAAGTGAGGAAATTTAAATTGTTTCGACTATGTGTGAGGTGAGAGAAATTAAAGCCTATATTTATAGTGTCATTCAATTCCTTGGGTTCCAGCAGATTCAAGTCATGAGTGGAAAGTGACGAAGATCGGATGATGAAAGCAAAGCGAGTAAAATTAAAGAAAACATATGGGAAAATCGATTAAGGATTTTAACTGGGAGACTTGAGAATGAGAATCAATGGTTGATAAGAAAAGTACGATGGCTAAGGATCTAATATCCAGAGGCCGCTGCATTTGACCTGTGGACATCGAATACTCATGATGAAGCTTTGAGAAAACTTCATCCATGCATCCAATTTGATGGAGCACGAGGGAAAACAAACGATTTTGGAGTTTCATATTTGAGCTAGGGTTTTAGATTTGGGGGTTTTGAATTTTATCGATGGAAAATGAAAAGAATCTGAGAGATTTGCGGCTCAGGAGGCAAAAGAGATAATTTTAGGTTAAATGTTAACCTTGCATAGATTTGTGCAATGAATTGAGATTGATGGGTTTAGAAGGATGAGAGAAGTGATCATAATGATAAAATTAGGGCGGCCGGGTAAGGTGTGAATTATTTAGGGTTTAGGATAGTTTTTTTTGTTTTCTGCTGTGTCTTGGTATTTTCCTTTTCCTGACCCCTTTGTTTCTTTGTATTTCCTCCTTCACTTGCCCTAGCTGCTTCTCCTTGATTTCCATGGCCGCATTCATGGCCTTGGTTGTGATGAATCCACACATTAGAGCTGGTAAATATCTCATTCTGAGCTTATTACTTCTATTTTTGTTCCAATTTAGCTTTTCCTTTTTCCTTACTGATCTGCGGCTTCCTGTTCATGCACGCACTTGACCTAGCTTAATCTCTTCGATTTCAATGATTGTAGCTGGTTCCTGCTATTTCTGGGTCGTGTAGGTGAAAATTTGTGTTCTCCTTAATGTCCCAGCTACAGGTACTGTTAAGTTTCTTCCTCTGAGGCTTTTAATTTCAGTTCTGTAATGTCTTAGCTCCCCTTTACTCACTGATTTGGTTTTTGTGTTTTCCTGACTTCTAGGGTAGATACAGATTTGCATAGTGTGGGTGTTATCCCTGCTATTTTGCATTTATGTATCTATCCTTATGTTCAAGCAAGTGCCGACCATTTTAGCTCCAGCTGATCCACAATTGTTGATTGGCATTTGTGATTTCCTCAATGGACCAGCTACAGGTATTGCTTCTTCTTCAATTTCCTGGCTCAACTTTTTTTCTTGTCTGATCTCTATTGTTTGTATCCTTTCTATGGTTTCCACCCCTATGCGTGTCACTTTTCCTCCCCCTAGAGGAAGTAATACCCCCCCCCCCCATCCCCTAGAGCTTGTATCTGATGATAATTTGTAGAATCACTGTTAATCCGTGCAAAAAAGAACACATTGTTAGAGTAAAAAAGGACCTTTATGTACTCCTCATTACTGATTTGTACATAAATGTCCGCTAATTGTATGCTGCTCATGTCCCCCTTTAATACTGATCCCTCTTCTCTATCCCCCTTCTTTTTCTTTATATTGTACACTCTCTTTGCATCCACCTTATAACTTCTTGTAATTTGTTTATGCCTATTTCGATTAGACATTCTAGGCATTAGTCTATTTGTGTTTTTTGTTCTTCTACTCCTTGCCTGTCTCAACTTCTTCCCCCATCTAGTACTTATGATCCTAGCTTGATGTTTATTTTCCTTCTCCTGATTTGTATCTTCCTGTGATCATGCTTGGCTTCTTGTATGACTATCCCTCCTATTGCTACTTATCCTCTGCATCTTCCTGTTCCTAAGTTGTGGATTTGTATTTCTGAATTGCTGCCCACTCCGATTAGACATTCTGGGCAGCTTGTTAGGTATCTTTAAACCT
>ML283095.1:0-34077 GCA_005239495.1 Nicotiana undulata
AGTGGCACCTACCGTGGCTAATGAACGGGAAGTAAAATTAAGAGTAATATTCGAGATTATATGAGTTGCATGAAAACTCTGGCATGTGTGGGCACTAAGATAAGCTACGTATGGACGCAACATGGGGGCATAAAGACTAGGAAAAGTAATAGCTTACCTTGAAAGAAAGCTAAGATGGAATGAAAGAAATTATTTGATCAATGATCCAGAGTTGGTTACGTTATGAACGCACTTAAGGGTTCGGAGTTTTATACATGCAGCATATACAACCGTAGAAGATTCTGGTATACGTTAAATGAAAGAATCGAGCCCAGGTCATAGAAGGATTGAATTATCAAAGGATTGTATCATGGATATTCCTCAGCGTCCATAAAAGGCTAAAGTAATAACTAATAGCACGAACCTCATATCAGGAGGTAGCTTAAGCCTACATAAAGACTAATCAGAAGAAAGAGGAAACTAAAGAGTTACATCAACGAAGTAAATCAGGAATATGATTACTGGACCCAGAAAATTATAGAAATCGTGATTGAGCACATTACAGGGTCACTCTTAATATCAGAGGTATAAGAGGGATAGTAAGACAACCATATTCTACAACGACCCTATGATAAAGCCAGTCAGAAAAGTACCAACCTCATAACAAGTTAGTATGAAGCTCCCACCGGGTTGTGTATGCACCAGAGGTGCAAGTATTATAATAGACCTTAAAGTTATGGACGTAAATTACACCTAGGTGGAACAGAAGTCATGAAAGAGATAGAAGATACGATGCGAAATTTTAAGGTAAGGTAAAGGTGAAAAACGTACGAGATACTCAAAAGCAGAAGATCGTGAGTAGTCCATACTTCAGATAAGAGGCTAGAAGCGCAGGGATTCAATATCTAGGAATAATAGCGGCATCGTCAGTAGCATATCTTCCAACCTATGGTCTAGGTATCAAAAATACAAACTAAGAGAGTAAAGAAGAGTTAGAAACGATGTGATGTCTCTCTTGATGTTCTAAAATAACACAAGGAAATTCAAGCAAGTTGAAGGAAGATTCCGAGTAGTATAAATAGATATGTATAGGTCGCAAGCTAAAGTATAGTAAAGCGACAAGGTTTTAGGAAGACAGGAGTAAGGATAAGAAAGGGCAGTGAGAAGGTGACGAGAAAGTATTAGTCCTCAGGATTAGGCCCATGAAAACAAGGGAGTTGATGACTTATCTATGTTATAGTAAGCTCAGTATATCCTGAATGAACTCAAAGGAGTTATTCTTCATAAGTAGAATTTAGAAGAGATGGAATGCTGCCCTAATAGTAGAATAATGGTGTGATTGTGATAGATAAAGGATGACGTTTGGGTCTTCGATTGAGTAAGGATTCAACGAAGAAAAGAAACGGATCTTATGAATTGGACAGGATTAAAGTACCCACGCAAGGTGAATCGCATTGGGATGCTGTGAGGTACGGTTATGAAAGCAGGGTATCGCCCCAGGTGGATCAAGCTAATCATTTCAGACGTTCCCCGATAAAACGTGAATCCTAGTAGCAATATTACATAAAAGGTTAAGTTATCAGTGTTTTATTGTAGATCAATATTGAGGTGAATCAACAATAGACGGACAAAAGTCACAAAGTATGAGATGAGACTAGGCTATCATTCTAAAGATGAGCGGTGATGAAGGAGCATTAAAGGATATAAATTTATACATATGGAATAAGCAACGAGAGTAAGCACGGATTTGGTAGCAGACCTCAGCAACGATAAATTAAAGTAAGAGTTATGGCAATAAATTCGTATGGATGGCTAAACGGACCTATGCGATTAGATATAGCAATATTCGTGAATTCAACAAAGTACCAAGCGAGGAACTTCAATATACTCATATATACCCAAAGGGACATCTTATCAATCTCTACATATGAATCCTAGAGATTGGGCACACTTACAGGGTCAAAATTATACAGGCTGCATGATGAAATGTAGCAACAGTTACAAGATTAGGAAGATTTCGACCACAGGTCATGATATGAGCAAAAAGACTTAGGGGGGGAAAACCCTAGACTTTGGATTTATTCACAAAGCAACTGCTTAAATGGAAAGAAGAGTAATAAGGTATTCACAAGAGCTATAAGTTACGAAAATGATAAGAGTATCAATCAACATTCGAGGACGAATGTTCCAAAGGGGGGAATGATGTTACACCCCGCAATATTACGTCAATATTATGTCCCCCAGTATTATATTATGATGATGTTATGCCTTGCAGTATTACATGTCGGTGATATTACGCTTCGCAGTGTTAAGTTACGACGATGTTGCACCCTGTAGTATTGTGCGTTAAATTTGTTGTAAGGTAATTGACATCAGTCCAAGGAAAAGATTATTTGGAGATTATAAGGATTGTAAGTGATGAATAAATTCGTGAAGGTGAGAGGGGAAGCTAGTCGAAGAAAATGAATTTTGTTGAAATTTGGTATTTTGGGATAAAATACGGCCCTAGATAAAATACTCGGTATTTATGGACTAGTGTCGTACGGGGTACCACATAACCATGATAATAAGGTGTATAAGGTATGTGAAGAGTGAGTGATATTTTAATTAATTTGAGATAATTTTTAATTATGCGGGTAATTGATTAATTATCGGGTAACGGGACATTACCTAATTAATTAATAATTGGTGGTGGATTTATTGAAGTCTTTAGATAAAGACTAATGCCAAAACGTGGCAGCCACTTAATTTATGATTGATGACTCTTACAAGCCACTTTATAAGGCTTTGTCTTAGTCATCACATTGAAAAGGGCTTTAGTCATTAGCTAAAGGGTAGTAACATAAGCAATGTGAATTGCTTCAGTAAGTCCATCCAAATGCTTGAGACATTACTTCAACAATTCATCCAAGCACCTGAATAGTAGTAACGTGAGATTCCTTCCATAAGCAATGTAATTGCTATCCATCAAAATTTTTGAAACATTTCTTCAACAATTCGTCCAGGCACTTCAACGCCAAGAATAGAACTGATTTCGTTCATCAGTTTCAAAACGCTAATCCGATTTTTGGGTCCTAAACTCAATCTACGAAGGTTTCCAACGGAATATTATACGGAGTTTTTCCTACTCCGGGTATGTTAATGCTAAGCCCTTCTTTCATTTTAGCATGATCTCATAATTACACGAGTTTGATAACGAGGCATAAAGAAAAATTCATATTCCTGAATTTACGTATATTTGCTAGTCTCGCAAGTTACAATATTCTCTTTATCAGGACTTCATATTCATTTTATCAGGACTTCATATTCATTTGAGTATTGTCTTATTCCAGTCAAGAGAGCAGAGAGTCTATATATATAGTATTACAGTATTTTCATTACCATCGAGCTATAATCGATGGGCAGGCCCCTATTGGGCAACCTCTGATCAGATGGTAAGTTATATACCGAGCCTACTGTGGCCGAGCGCCTATGAGCGAGCCTACTACGGCAGAGCAGTTATAAAGTTATATATGTATATTTACCGAGCCTTATAGGGCCGGACAGCTATTTTACTTACTATATTGAGAGAGTTGAGTCAGTATCAGCAAGTAAGCATATCTTCAGATTATCTTTGACTTCTAGTTACCTACAGTTATTATATTATCAGTTCAGTTTCAACTTTGAGTATACTGCCTTACATACTCGGTACATTATTCGTATTGACGTCCCTTTTGCCTGGGGACACTGCACTTCATGCCTGCAGGTTCAGATATACAGACAGGTAGGCCTCCTCATTAAGTGTTGCCCGAGTTCAGCTTGATCAGTAAGATCCATGCCTTACGGAGTTGCCGGGTCTAGAACCTTATGTACATCTTGTATTTATATGTATATATGTTATGAGTAGGTCGGGAAGCTATTCCGATCACAACATGTCCATCAGTAGAGGCTTGTAGACGTATTTTGTCAGTTAGTGCAGTATGTTGGGCTTTTAGGCCTTAAAGGTACATTTGGTTTCTTTGTCAGCTGTAGTAGTTATGACGGCCTTGTCGTCCCAGCTTTATATTGATACTTAGTCTGCATTCGCAGTTGTCTTGCAATGTGGCCCATTGCCAAAGTATGACATCACATGTTCAGAGTTCCTTATTCGCATGTTGGTACGCAAGGATAGTGAGGCACCAGGTGCCGGTCTCCCCCCCCCCCCCCCCCCCCCCCCCCCAGGTTCGGGGCGTGACATTATTGAACCGTGCCTCTTAGTTCCATTCCTCTTTATAGAATTATAGCTAGCTGTCGCGTTTTCCTTTATCCACGTAGATGGCTGAGTAGTTGAGACTCAGCTTACGTGTAAGACTCTTTTTTACCAATACATGAATATCCCCAAAAGATTCCTTCATCACTTTTTGCATCGAATTTTCCAAGTTGGTCATTCCCATTGTTCAGTACATAACATTTACATCCAAAGGCTCTCAGATGAGTTATCTTTGTCTTTCTTCCATTGAGAAGCTCATAGGGGGTTTTGTTTAGGAAGGACCTGATCATGCACTTGTTCACCAAATAACAAGCAGTGTTGATTTCCTTAGCCCAAAAATTTTTTGCGATCCCACTGTCGATGAGCATTGTTCGCAGCATGTCTTCCAGAGTGCTGTTTTTCCTTTCGACCACACCATTTTGCTGAGGAGTCCTTGGAGCTGAGAAATTATGAGTGATTCCATTTTCATTGCAAAACTCATCAAATTTTGCATTATCAAATTTTGTCCCATGGTCGGATCTGATGCAAGCTACTTTAAACTCCATCTTCACTTGGATTTTCTTGACAAATGCCACAAATACTTCAAAGGTACCATCTTTTGCTCTAAGAAACAACGTCCAAGTGAATCTTGAAAAGTCATCCACGATCACAAAAATATAATTCTTTCCACCTCTGCTTGGAATTCTCATAGGACCACACAGATCCATGTGAAGAAGTTCAAGAGGTTTTGATGTGCTAACATCCTTCTTTGGCTTAAAGGATGATTTCACATGTTTTCCTCTAGCACACGCATCGCATACTCTGTGCTCCTTGAACTTAGAGTTGGGAAGACCACGAACCAGGTCCTTCTGTACCAGTCTACATCATCAACTGCCTTTAAGCAGTCTTCTATGCCACATGTCCTTATGTACCAGTCTTTACCAGTCTTCTATGCCACAGTTCTACATCATCATCAACTGCCTTTAAGCATTTCACTTCACCAGCTTCCAACGATTCAAAGTCAGCAACATAGATATTCGTGTGTCTCTTGGCTATCAACACCACTTCACTAGTTACTAGGTTAGTAACGGTACACACTTTGGACAAGAATTCTACTTTGTTTCCTTTATCACAGATTTGAGAAACACTCAAAAGACTAAACTTCAATCCGTCTACATAGTACACGTTCTCAGTTGAGTGTTCAAGATATCTTCCAACCCTTCCAACACCTAGAATTTACCCCTTTTTTCCATTACCAAAGGATACATCTCCTCCTTGCAGGGATTTCAGTGAGAGAAAATCCATGGTGTTCCCAGTCATGTGCTTTGAGAATCCACTATCCATGATCCATTGTAGTCTTGTTCCTCTCACTGGTCCTTGCACATATAAATTAAGGGTTAGATTTAGGAACCCAAACAAGTTTGGGTCCCTTGTAGTTAGGAAAGGGGTGAATAAGTACTCTTCTAGTCCATGCAGGCAAGAATTGATTTTTCTTGCTGGGACCTGGTCCCCTCTTAGTAGTCACTTTGTCATCAAACACTTCGTGTTTCTGAGCAGATTGAATCCTGGCAGGGCAACTTTCCTTGAAGTGCCCATTGTTCCCACAGTGGGTACAAAGCCAATTATCTGGGACAGTGACATAATTGATGTGAGGGCTGTAAGGAACTTTTTCCTTTTGGAACCCAATCCCCTGCCTGTTTCCACTATTATTAAAGTTCATAGCAGTAACAACATTTGTGGACTAGGTCCAATTTAGTGATTTTTCAAGATCAAATTTTAATTTGACCATTTCAGCTTGAAGTTGCCTGTTTTTCTCAAGTTCACAGCACAGGCTTGTTTCGACATCATTCAGTTCCTTTTCGAGCTTAATGTGTTTCTCACTAGCTACCTATTTCCCTTTCTCTATGCTTGCAACCCTATGTTCTAATTTGAGTCCCTCAATTGTTTCCTCTAGGTCTGTGATTACCACCAAAAGGTCATCTCTTTCTTTCTCTATAGCATTAATCTTCTCAGCTAAAATATTCCTTTCATTGCTCAGGTTATCCACTGTTTCCTTCAGGTATACCACCACTACAGTCAGGTCGTCTCTCTCATTTTCTGCATCATTTGTTTTTTCAGCTAGCACTTATTTTTCTTTCTCAAGGTTGTTAATGGTCTCTTTCAAGTCTACAATCACTACCATTAAGTCATCTCTCTCATTTTATACATTGTTTATTCTACAGGTTAGAGATTCTTTTTCTTTTTCAAGATCACTTATGGTCTTTTTTAAATCTACCACACAAACAACCAGATCATCTCTAGATTGTTCAGCTTCTCCTAGCTCTATGGTCAAGGTATCCTTATCGTCAACTAAGTTGTAGTAATTACCAATAAGAACATTTGCTAATGACATTAATTTTTTAGAAGAGTAGGACTTCAGATTTCTCTTAACATCCCTGAAGTTTACCTCATCATTTTCATCCTCTTCATCATCATCAGACTGGGCCATTAGAGCGAACAGTGAGTCGTACTCCTTCTCCTTGTTCTCTACTGCCAACATGGAATTGTTTCCTACTTCTGGTTCTTCTTGACTCACTAGAGGAATCTCCCCACGCAGCAAAAGCTTGCTTTACAACATTGTCAGCTGCACTTTTTCGGCTGAATCGTTTGTCAAGAACCTGGTTCCTCTTTGTTTTCTTGTCAGTGTTGTGCTTGTAAGGCTCCTGCTTCAAAAGTGGACAGTCCTTGAGGAAGTGCCCTGGATTTCCACACTTGTGGCAAAGATCATAGTTCCTTGGTTTTCTTGAACTGCCTCTTCTTGGTATACCACCATTCCTTCGAACCATCTTTTGAAATCTCTTAGTAAGATAGGCCATGTCACTATTTTCTTCATTTGAGTCATTGTCTTCAGCTTTGAGAACTAGGTTCTTCTCCTTTTTTGGTTCTCTTCTCTCACTGCCTTTCTTCTTCTTCAACTCGTATGTCCTCAGATTCCCAATCAACTCATCCATGGTTAGAGTTTGTATGTCTTTTTGCTTCAGTAATAGCATTCACTTTACTTTCCCAAGAACTAGGTAAGACACTCAAAATCTTCCCTACCAGCTTGTTTCTGGGAATTATTTCACCTAGTGAGTGAAGCTCATTTATGATGGAGGTGAATCTAGTATGCATGTCTTGTATAGACTCATCATCCTTCATTCGGAACGGTTCGTACTCAGTTGTGAGCATGTCAATCTTCGACTGCTTGATCTGAGTTGTTCCTTCGTGAGCAGTTTGCAAGGCTTCCCATATCTATTTTGCTAATTGGCAAGCTGAGATTCTGTTGTACTCACCAGGTTCTATACCAACATACCAAGATTTTCTTGGTACGGAAGTTCTTCTCCACAGCCTTCCTATCAACGTCACTATATTCATTCCTGGTCTTAGGCACCAATAACCCAGCTTCTCCAACCTTCTTCATAGGAACATGTGGACCGTCACAGATGACATCCCGCAGTTCGAAATCTTCAACCATTATAAAGTCATGCATACGAGTTTTCCGCCACCCGTAGTACTGACCATTGAATCTAGGAGGTCGGTATGTTGATTGTCCTTCTTCAAAATTGGGTGGAGCAGCCATTAGAGATCTTTTCTAGGTGTTAACCTTTTAGAAAGAACCTACTTTGATACCAATTGATAGTTTCTATGAGTCCACCAACAGTAGAGAGACCTGGTCCTTTACCAGTTCCCTCAGAGTTATAGATAGAGACCGTAAGTAAAAGAGGCACAAGAGTTTTACGTGGAAAAATCCCAACTATAGGGGACAAAAACCATGACCTACACTATTAGGATTTCAACTTCACTAACTTGTAATATCAACTATTACAAGCCATTTTGTAATGACTTTCTTACAAAGATTTCACACACTAACTTGTAGTACTTACTACAAGTCACTTTGTTACTAACTCAGTTACAAAGACTTTGACTTATGACTAAGGCTAGTCACAACACAAATACAGATGGTTTATGAATTTGTATTTCCTAAAACAAAGCTTCTAATAAAGCAAGATAGGATACAATAGAAAAATACAAGATTACACAACTCAACTAAAGGACACCTAAGAACACATAGTGAAACAGGTCTGTTTTAGTGGAGCTGTCTTCCTGTTCTTGATACACTTGATTCTTGAATGCTAGAGCAGATGTTCAATTTTATGGAGAATGTTAGTAAATGCTCAAGTGAATATCTTGTTTGTCTCCAAACAAGATATTATATCTCAAGGACATCCCAAGAATGATACCCATGCTTAGTTGGTACATTCCTCAACCAATGGGAAGTGACTGTTGCATTGTTTCTGCACTGTAGCGTGCACAGTTGCAGGCAGTCACTTTCTGTCACAGCTTTCCAGCTGTATAGTTGACTTGTACTTCTGTTAGGGGAGTGTCAAGGAATCAGGTCCCTAAACTGTTTCCTGTGAGTTCAACTGTACACTGCACAGATTTCTTGAGTTCATGCTGGCTGGTTGTGCTGATTGCGCATCAGGTCCTTTATCTGGTTCTTGACATAAAGTTTGTTAGATCATCAAAACATAAGACTACCCCATCAGATGTTCCATGAGCGAACTAAACATATAAACAGCGACAGCCATTTCATTAAGGAGAAGGTTCGCCAAGTTCTGGTGGACACCATTTCCACCATTTATTTGCCATCTGCCAAACAACAAGTTGATATGCTGACCGGGGCCTGACCACTGCACAACATAGCTATCTCCCGTTCAAGCTAGGAATGAAGAACATTTTCATATCTGCTAGCTTAAGGGGTGGGGTGAGGGGTTATGAAGGAATTAGAGAGATGCACTAACGTGCATTGATGCTGAGCTGGATATTGTAACTAATTGAGACTTCTACGGATGAACAGAAAAGTCTCCATTTTCTCTTCCTTTTCTAAACGTCTCATTCCTCATCTGAGATTGAATCCAATGATCATAGCTGAGAATTATCTAACTAGACAGAGCCGTACATGGAGATTTTATTCTAAGAATTAAAAAGATAGTAGTACAATTAATTGCTCTAAAAGAGATAAGTTGAAAGAAAACAATAAAGAGGAGAAACAAATAGAAAAGCTCTAGACTAGAAAAAGCAGAGCTAGAAGTTCTTTTTGTTTGGGAGAAGTAAAACAACTCTATGTTTATTGTCTTCCTTTATACTCCCTTCCGAGAGTCAAAGGAATTTATCTTTGATTGGATTTTTTTAATCTCCCTTTTAAATATTTTTGGTTATTCAAAATTATGACTAATAGTATATTTTAAATAGTTTCCAAATATATAAATTATTTAAAAAACTTAAAGATCCATATCTAAATTCACGATCAAAATGAAATCAAAAACTTGACTCTGCCGAACAATGCCACGTCAGGATAGAAAGTATTGTATTGAAAAAGCAGATAAAGTAGTACACTTGTAGCCAAGAACTTTCATATAAATAAATTATCTCATTACTTAAAACTATCCAACAAGACTAAACTAATGACCAGTTATACAAGAAAATAATACTCACGAGAAATGAGCCTTCTTTTCCTTTTTCCTTTGGAAAGTTGGAAATATGTATACACAGCCAATATCTGTATCTTTCTCTAATGAGAAACAATTTTAGTACTAACAATAATTATAATTACTGCTAATTTGTTTCAGAAACAACTCTTGGGAATGACGGTGCCGCCATGTCTGCCATGTGCATTTCTACAATAGGTTAAGGCTGGCCTTCTCAATCGATAATCCACGAAACTGAGCTTTATATCTTGTAGTATGATACCAGTACATGGACTTGTATTACTACAATCTAATTTTATTGCTTGTTGTGTGGACGATGTCCCCTTCACATTCTTGTATGTCACTTCACTCACCTTCACTCCTGAACCCTGTATTAATAATATGTTCAGAATTCAATACAATAATTATTCAAGCAAGTAAAATGCGGTCGATTATATACCTGATGAGGACAACTATTTTCGGGGCAATAGTTTTGATCGATGAGGATGGGGAACCCAACGTTCCTCATAACAAGATTTCTGAACATGAGATTTTTAGCATAACCATCACTTGGCCTTGCCCATGACTTTATCCTTACACCATTTTGCGTCTTGGTGAATACTGAATTTGCCACTGTTATATTTTGAACTCCTGCTTCGTTTAAACTGTTTGCCAAACTCCCTATGCTGCAATAAGAGGACAATCAAATCTTCAAGATTTTTCATTTTTCATATCATGAAAAGAAGAGAGAAAGAGAAAATACAATAAGGGACGTACGGGTTTATATTATGTTAAAAAATTACTAATTTAATATGCATGAATATTTAATAATGAATCGACTAATTATTTAAAAGGTGATGAAATTTATAACAGATTGACAACCAGACTTGAATACAGAATGAATTAAAAATCACAATTAGTATACCTGATGCCATGTCCAGGACCACAACCAATCTTCTGAATCAACATATTCATTGAGCCAGGGCCAATGGAAATGCAGTCATCTCCAGTTTGGATGATGCTATCTTTGATTGTAACATCCCTGGAATTCTCCACATGAATTCCATCTGTATTTGGACTTCCACTTGGAGATCTTATTCTAACATTTTGGACTCTCACATGGCTACTAAAATCAATTGCCACATTCATTATTTGGCTGTTCAATGACTTCAATCCACTTACCAGTACATTATCACACCACAAGAATGTTATTGACTGCAAAAACATCAAGCTAGCTACTGTGAGATAATATATTGATCATATTATGCACTACATAGTATCAAAATAATATTATATTATAATCTAATTTTTAGACTTTAATACAACAATACCATGATAAGATATGGATATTGGGCCTAGCTCATGAGGTGAGGATTGCCCAAAATTATATAAGGAGACCAACGACCTCAAATCCCTCCGATGTGGGACAACTCAACACTTTAATCGTAAAAAGCTTGGATCAGTTACATTATTCATCATTAACCATGTTTCTCCATTTAAACTCACCTCAGGTCAACATTTTACAAAATTTAAATAAAAGTAAACGGTACTAGAAGTTCTCTGTATTCTTACTTTCTCAATGGAGTAGTATAGACGTACTATAAAATAAAAATAAACGGTGCTATAATTACATTTTGTAAAGTTGACTTAAAAATATAATTACGTCCCCAGCTAGTAATGTAGTAAAATATTATTACAGACGTTGCATGTTGTAATATTTTAGATAATTTAATTTGATAGTATACAAATTCTTTTACACTGGTATTCTACATATAGAAGTTTAACTCTCGTTATATTAATATAAACGCAAGAGGAACCTAGATAATCAATGATAAGTTGATATAGAAAATCATAATTACGTACCCTAGCTCCAGGAGGGCAAGAATGACCAGATCTTCTACAAGACCAAAAACCATGCCCTTTGGCATCAATTGTTCCACCATAGACAGAAAGTCTACTAACTTTATAAAACAAAATCCAGAAGCTAGAACCTCCAATCACATTATAATCTTCCGGAGCAACGACAGTTCCGTCAATCCGGAACTCAATTACGCTCCGGCATGGGCCAGTGAATGTCACTGGCCTTATAACGTACGTTCCTCGAGGAACATAAACGTTATTCGGCTTAGCTGAGCTGCAGGCTGCCATCCAAGCGCGAAGAAACGGCCCGGTTGAGTCTGTCTTTCCATCTCCTCTAGCACCAAAACTAACCACATTGTAACCTAAACAAGAAGGTAGCAATATGGAAGAAGAGATAAATAAAAGTTGCAAATATACAATTGTATTGAAGTTAGCCATGTTGCTTATGGAGTTATGTGAAGATTAATGTGTAGATTTATAGGTTAGTGACTAAAATGTCAATCGTACGTTGCGTACTCAAAATATGTGTAGGAAATTTAGATGAATCCTTGGGAGATGTGCCTCTAATTAATGTGGAAATTTTCAAAATTAGAAGAAAGCTCACGAGATTAAGAATGGTTGTAAGATCCATAAAGAACGCCAGAATTAAAATTAGTTTGAGTAGAACATCAACATGTGAGTTGCCAGTTCTCAAATGCTATAGTCATTATTAGCTTAGATTATCATATAGAAATATATTTAGATGTGTTAATTATCAAGCAATAAAATTTCATATTTAATTGAAGTTTATGGTTTCTACCGTGATCGCAGGTTAATAAAACAATACTTAATGAATTTTTTGGTACATATACAATATTGGGCAAAACTTACTGAATTCATGTGAACCTGTAACTAACCACGTAGATCCGCCTTAGTTAATTTGATACGTATAAACTATGTACGTACTGGTTGGAAGGAACTAAGAAATTTTAGAATTCTGTGAAGTGTCAGTTCTACGTTAATTGATGTAGCTTATACGAATAAAATAATTGTAAAATAAGCATAAGACAAACTTCTTACCTTTACAATTTGACTGTCGAAGTATCGCATTTTTTGTTAGATTTCGTTACACATTGTTACTGCCTCCATTTCATTTTTTAAGTGTCATTGAGCCTTTCAAAATGATCCAAGATTAGTGTCATTTTTGGAAACTAAGAAGGCTATAAATATTTTTTTCTAAATCTGCCACTGCGCCAGTAAATGGTTTAAATAATCTAAAAAGAGATGAAGGTAATTAATTTGAAGAAATATTAAAGGGTAAGTTAGCCAAAGTAAATAACCCTTACAAATAATAGCAAAAAAAAAGATGAATGGTGTGTCTAAATCATACACAAAATTTTGTTTTATTACTAATGCGGTTTGAATGATCATCCAGCTCAACTCATAAAGACAAATAATTACTAAAAGCGCAGGCAAGAGGAAGAAAGTTACATTTGCGAAGTTAATTTATAAGTTAAAGATGGGAAATATTCTTTTGATTGGTTTAACCGAAGACAAAGGCGGGACTCTAGCATTTTTCCTCAATTAAGATTGACATTTGGCATCTTCCACATTTTAAATATTCAATAACCTAGGTAGAGTTGCGATCATGCGTGACGTTCTTATGTTGGACCATCACGGGTGTATTACCCATTTAAAATCCTACGAGATCTTATTATGTTGGTCATCAAAAGTGTTTTTCAGTTTTTTATAAGAGTTTCTCATTTTTAAAAATTGTAAGAGATTATATATTCCTTCTTAAATTGTAAACATGTACATATATGAAGTAAGATGGAATATGTTGAGCTGTTGATGTTGTGTTAATGCGACACGCTCATAGACTAACCCTAACCTGGCGAATAGTTATGTTATTCAACCACCTATTACAACACCAAGGGTTGTGGTGAGATGGATAAGATTCCTCTATCCTTTCGAGAAATGGAAAAGAAACGTTTTCCCCTTTAATGTACCTTACATGGCGCGAAATGCGTAGTTAGGTTCCCAATGTGTAGCAATTTGCTTCATTACTTGTCAATGGAATGTATGTGTATCTTCAATAGCATTACATGAGTAAGGGTCCGGTTTGACCTTCAATGGGAACATAGGCATTTTACGAAATCTGAAAACAAAGAATTATCATATGCTATTACTCATTGAATCCTATAATATTTACTCGCTTGAGCAAGTTAGTGCCCACTCCACACTCTCAAGTCAGTATGTACTACTATGAAGTTAAAAAAAAAAAAAATTAAGATAATTAATTAAAAGTAAAGGAGTGATGTCATAGTACTCCGATGATGCTAACTCCATAGTATGCGCTGTTACTTGCAAATGGAAAAACACAAGTTGAGTTTTCCAATTTGAAGGGTCCTGTGGAGGAAGGACATTTATTAATGCAAGTACGTACTAAAAAGGAACAGGATTTCCACTTAAGGGTTCAAAAAATTAAAAATTCGAAGATTGAACTAGTGATTTCACAAAAGTTTTGAACTCCCTTGACCAATAAGTTAAGTTTTGGGTTGTGTTAAGGGGACTTAAAACATGGTAAACAATAGATTTTGCCTTATATATAATGTAATTTTTCGACGAAAGGGGTTCGGATAACCTCTTTCCGCCCACTTAAATCCGCACATGCATCATTCACTTTAGATAAGTTACTCTTTGGTTTATTATTTTTCATGCTGGACTACCTAACTTTGTTTAATACGGGATCAAATACCTTCTCCTCGGTCAAATTAAACAGTTAATAATATCTAAGATTAATTACACGACCTTGACTGTCAACTAGAGCTGCCAATATGATCGGGAGCGGGCTAGCCCAGTCAAGACCACGTGGGCTTTAGCAATTGACAGGCTGGGTTGGGCTAGCCTACCATTTTGATGGGCCTTATAATGTAAGGAAAAGTTGCAAGCATTACTGAAATATACTTACAATTTTCTTGTTTTACCAAAGCCTCCACTTAATTTGAGGGATAGATTATCATTTCATTCCTCATTACTTTTTGCTAATTTACATTATTAGTATTTTTTCTTTCTTTTCCAACGGATAAGGTATTATTTGATTATCAGTATCACAATTTCTTCTAAATATAGGCCTCGACTAAAAATCCTATTTTTTGGTTAAACACCTTTCCCTTACCGGTTATCCATAGCTGATCTTTCCCAGTAATATCAAATGCATGTTTATGTGAACTCTGTTTTATCAAGGATGAAAAGTTAAGACCTATACTCTATTGCTGCCTAGCAGAGTAGCAGGGGAAAATTTTAAATATGGGCAATGTTTGCGTTTAGTTTTGAACACTTTATTCAAATACGAGGAAAACCGCCCAAGACACGTTTGCAATGCAATTGCTGCCTTGCAGGAGAAAAGCTCGACTGTCCGCTGCCACATTTGTGCTAATTTGCTTTCTCTTGCCATTCATAAAAACATACTTGACCACAAGTTTGACACACAGAATATAAGAATTTCATAATCAGATTTGAGTTAAAAGACACAGTAATTGTGTATATATGTCAAAAAAGTCTCAAAAGGCATAGGGCAACAGCAGAAAAAGAAGAAAAAAACTGACATAGAAATTGATCTATAAGCAAATCGATCAAATGAAAGCATCTACTTAATAAGGCAGACATAAAACATAAGATTACTCTTAACAGATACTTCATCCAGAAAACCATGGAACCAAAATTGTTGAATTAACTTCAGATGAGTTCGCATGAAATCAGCACATGTTCCCAAACAACCCCACAACCAGTCTGTTAAAACTTACTCTTCTTCGGCTATTCTTCCCTTCTCGCTCACATAGATACCATCCAGGAACTTACGGATATCTTTGTTCTTCACATGACATTTCTGTCAAAGAAAAGAGACGAGTTCAATAAAGCAGAATAATAAGTGCAAAATAAAGTGCAGAACCGCATGTCTAGAGGAATAAAAAGAGGGAGTTTTACCTGGTTTATGAGGGCAGCAGAGCGAGAAACAAGCTCAATGTCATTCCCATCCAATACCAATTCATCCTTAACTTTCTCAGACCTGACAACAGTAACCCCTTCAAGCATATCGACTTTCCTTACCTGATACGATGAAAGAAACAAGTCAGTTCCCTACTACCTTACACTTAAATCTGCCAAGCCACCAAAGCTATGAACAAGAAGTGATATAAATTTGAATGATGTAGCAGCAGATTTTAAACAGCTCGACAAAGAAGAAATTAGGAGAACATATCCATCGATCAAGCAAACTAACCTACAACTATGCCATTCCTTATGGAAAAGGGCTTCAAACATCTACTCTTATATTAAAAACCAAACTGTCCCAATCCATCCATTGATTGCAGCATAGTTTACTCACTACGAAAAATTTCAACCTAGCTCTCTAGTTCTCTTAGCTATTACTCCCTCCGTTCCAATTTATGTGAACCTATTTGACAAGTTTAAGAAAGAAATAACGACTTTTAAAACCTATGGTCCTAAACAAAACATAACATTTGTGTGGCTATAATCTGTTGAAACTTGTGGTCTTAAACATGCCAGAGTATTTGTGTGGCTATAAAAGCTTCTCAATGAGGGTAGAATTGAAAATTTAAGTTAAACTGATTCCAAATTTGGAAAGAAAGAATAGACCAAAAAAAGAGGTTCAGAAAACTGAAATAGAGGGAATATTACATTTATTTACCCGTGGAAGAAAAGCAACAAGTCAATCTCAGACTACTTGATTTCATAGAACTTAAAACCCAAAAAATGGTATTATTACATCATCTAAGTCAATAACGGAGCCAGGAATTTTACTAGGGGATGTCAAAACATTAAAAAAACACTAGAGAAAATAAGAGGCAACATACAGCACGCATACATAAAAATAAAATTTGGACCTAGCTAAACAATATAATTTTTCAGTATAATTTTCGGCAATTAGCATATGGTGGCTCCGCCACTAATCTAAGCCCATTCCCTAATGAAATGTTAAGAAACACATTTCAACCAAATGAAAGCACACTACTTAATCAGTGTCATAAACTGACATTGGTGAAGCCATGTGCATCATTAAGTATGCTTTTTTGAGCTATTCATTTTTTTTTTAAATATGCTTAATACAGCAAGTGCAATTACATAAAATTGGTATTTCAGGGAATCTCTATATTTGTTTAGATGGATGGAGGCTACAAATTAAACATGTAGCACTCAAAGACACCTGAAACGTCAAATGTTTCAAGATGCATATTCGGCCATCCTATTAAAGTAGTACTATTATTAAGCAGCAAATTAGAGCCTTACCAACAAACGAATTCCATTCAGTAAAGACTAATTGACCTCTTCATTCCAAAACATTCCAAATAGTATTTTTACATACAGTTTTGAGAAGTAAACAGTAAAATGCGCCAGAGGCAAAACATGGAGAGAAACACCAAATCATATTTTGACAGAATACTCAATTAACTTCAGCAATATCTCACACACCAAAAACTACAGAAATTCTAGCAGTTAAGACAGCATTTCAAAATACAATCTCCTAATAGCAAATAAAAACACATTATTACTAAACATTAAATTAAATTGTTTTAAAAAGGTACCCTTTTCTCGCCAAGAAAGTTTCTGATCTCAATAGCCTTGTTCCCACCAGTGATAGAAGCATTTATAGGAAAATGGGCATACACAAAACGCATCTTGTAACGGTACCCTTTAGTGACACCAGTTATGAGATTCTCAACGTGACTAAGTGCAGTTCGAATAGCAGCAGTCGTTTTACGAGATCCAAACCAAGCATCAATCTTCAGCTTTTTCTTTCCAGTTTCTTCATCTTTTATGAGCTGAAAATCAAGATTCAAGTGCTTGAAATTGCGGGTAAGTTTTCCTCTTGGTCCCTCCACTTCTATTTGCTTTGCTTTTACCTTTATTTTTACCCCATCCGGGATATCCATCGTTTCTGATGACAGTATAGTCTTCATTTTTTTGGCCCTCTCGGTGCTTCTGCTCTCACTACTGCCTACCGGCTTCCTGTGGCTAACCAAAAACCCTAGACTGGTGAGTTTACATGTTGGTTTTTATATGTTCTTTTTATTTATTATGGGCCAATGCGGAAGTCCAATTCATTGGGCATTTTGTAGAAATGGCGTGGGTTGGCCAGTTTCTGACTTTCTGGCATGGTATTTAAAGTTTAGCCACATTTTTAAATACGGAAAAGGCCAAATTATCCTTGTACTTTTGGAAATAATTTAATGTATTACTATTCGACCAAACGGGAGTATTTTTAAACTCTTTTACATAGGCATACTTGATCCTTTTCCTTTTTATATACTAGTACTAGTATATGTGTCCGCGCGGATCGATTAAAAAAAAGGAAGTGGAAAGAGATAATAAAATATATGTATATTGCAGATTAAATTTATTGATCGCAATCAAAATAATTAAAACAAAAAACAAAGAGAAGAATTTCATCAGGTTGTCTCTATATTATTATTGGGAAGGACTGCCAATCCCAAGTGACTTGTTAAAAAGGGTCTGACCATGAAATATTTGGTCTTTTTGTAGATTGGTAAAAGATTTGTTGCTCATTATAAGTTAAATCTTAGCAGCAAGAGAAGAAGAAGAAGAAGAAGTAAAAAAAAAAGTTAACCTCGAAAAGTTTAATTTGTTGAATAGGCGAAAAACCAGCTAACTCATTTAGGTTTGCTAATATATTCACGACTTGCCACTTCCTTTTAATAAATTACGTGACAACCAAAAGAAAATTAAAGATAGACCAAAAATACTCCTACTAATCCACAAGGACTTAAAGCATGCTTCTACAGTAATTGATCACGTAAATCGATGAACTTACTTGAATTACCATATATAAAGTTTTTAAGTACCTCAATTATTATGGATTAAATTGGATAAGAACTACTTCATTATAGTCTGCTTTATTGAAGGCTATAGTATGCTCTGTTGGGTACGGACTTGAGATTACTTTAAGGGGATGGTGTTAGGCACCCCTCAAAGTCCACAACTGTGATTCCCGGCCAAACAGACTTTGTGAATTAAACAAGTAGCAAATAGGCAGTCTAAGCACACATATGTAAACAAATAAAGGTTTGATAAACTAGGAGTCTAGTCGCAAACGAATAAAGGTTTTTAAAAGATTCACAGTTTAAGCACACATGTGTGATAGAGTTTAAAAGATTCATAGTCTAAGCACACATGTGTAAAGGATGGGGGAAGTCCTAAGTTGTTTATCCTATAGGATCACATCAATGCAATGCCCGGTAATTACTCCTCAGTGAGGGGCTACACGTGGCATTAACGCACTGGTCATCATATCTCTTTCTACTCATTATCCCACCCCTTAGCGGTTATTAAGCGAGTTTTATTTAGCGAGCTCTAGGCGTGTTGTTACCCGTCCCTTCCTTGGGGTCCTGGAGGAATTTAGGAACTCTAAATATAGGCAGTTCTAGACAAACCCCTGAGATTTAAAAGGATAAAATTCTAGGCGACAGGCAAGAACAAATAGGACTAGCATATAAGTGCAAGAAGGCAGTTAAGAGGCTCAAAACCTCCACATGTAATGCACATAAGCATCACGTCTCAAACACAAACAAGAGGCAGTTTTATTAGACAGGATCCTAAGCAGGACATCTAAGTGAATATCAATGCACAGAAATATGCAGCTTTATTTTTTACAAACTCAACGGTAGGGTCCTACCAGTTTGCCTACGGAGTTCAAACCTGTGAGTCTTTAAACAGTAAACACAATCAAAACGATTTTTCAGTTTTATAGAGACTGATTACCTAAGCTTGCCTAGGCGTAGGACTGTGCATGATAACAGTTACCAGAATTATTAGACAGTTCAGAAGCTGTTTTACCTAAAAGCATGTTGTTCTAGGTAATACGAATATGAGAATGCAAAGATTGTTACCAGTTTAATTCAGAAAACATCACAATGTGAGACTGTTTTATACCTTTTCATGGATCAGTGGTTAACTAAGCGTACTTAAACAGAATGCAAACAGAGTTCCTAATACATGATCCTAGAATTCCTAAGGCATAATTTCTAAATGCACACAAAAGTTGCAGAAGTATTAGAACATGATTTCTGAGTGCACACAAGAGTAACAGGATTATTGAAATATGATTTTTGAATGCACACAAGCGTAACATTTTGTGTTAATGTTATCTGTTGTCCTAATAGCAGGATCTCTAAGTGATAAGCATAAAATATGGATTAGTGACAAATGAGATGTTGAAGCAGTAGATATGAAATCCTTGGAACATGATATCTAGTGCATGTTTGGCATGATTTGGATGAGCATATTAGTCCTAGACATGGATTCTAATGCAGATATAAATAATGTAAAGCCTTAATCATGCTTTCTACCCAACGACATTATAGAATCATATAGCTTCCCTCCCCATTTCACTAGCCATCCCCAATATTTGTTTACAATAATTATTTCAAACCAATAGCTGAATGAATTACATAAATAGATAAAAGAGAAGAAGTTAAACTATAGGGAGCCTGAAGCAGGCCCAAATGTATCCTGAATATACAAAACCTTCCATAACTTTAAATGCCAAGAATTTGTTGCCAGTCTCATGTCCGAGTGTGTCAAAGTTCCCTAAGGACCTCAATGATCTCGGGCAGTGCTCACACCCAAACTTTCATAACCAGATCTGAGTAAGTGCAGTATGGAAAGGCCAACCCCAGTGTATCAGAGTTCAGAGGGATCTCACAGGGATCCCAAGGCAGTCACACACTAGAGGGGCAGAACCTAAGGACGTAAGAGTAGAGTGAGAGTACTTGACATAGTTTGAAAAGATCTTGGTATGAAAACAGTACTGAAAAGGATTCAGTTGAGTGAAGAAGTCTGATAAAATAGGAGTTGTTTAGTAGTACAATGAGTTAAGTAAGAATAGTGTAAGCACTTGAGGAATCAAACAAACAGAAGACTAACTCAAAGCAAACAAGTTTAAAATTACTCAAACAACAGTCTCTCACACAGGGATATTGGGAGTTAGGGACATATACAACACACATAGCGAACACACAACAAACAGAAGCACATAAGTCTTTTGTGATTAAGGAGTAGCTAACAGTGCAAACAGTAGGGCATGGATTTCAGAAGTGCTAACTAGAACATAGTTGTACTAGACCAACATAGAATCAGAAATGCTTAGGGGGTTTATGGGATTGGGAGACAACTAAAAACATAGCACAGGTGTATGAATTTCAGAACAAACAATGAGGACATAGCTGCACCGAGCAGAGCATAGAATCAGAACAACTTAGGGTAACAAATTATTTTGCAAAACAGGTTCATACCAGAAACCAGACAAACGCAAATAGAGTAGGATCAGGCTGAGACATACTATAAAGGGAATAGGCAGGTTCATAAACATGCTGATTATAAGTTGAATTAAGACAGAATTAACATGCTAAATACATATTGAAAAGCTTCAGAATATCAGACATAGACTAGTAATCACTAAACTACAGCAGTAAGAAAACACATAGAGTTTGGAACTTGGATTTAAATCAGAACATACCAGTTTAGGAAAGTAGACACAAAGTGAAGAGCAGTAGAGTGCAATAACTAGCCTTGGCTTACAGCCGGCTAGTTTCAGTAATAGTAGCAAGTAACAAGAAAGAGCAGAACAACTTTAAGTGTGTGAGAGTTTGTGAACTAATGTCTTCGTCTGTGTAATGAAAAGAGAAGAGAGTATATATAATAGTTTGAAAGCTAGGTAAAATAAGGTAAGAATCAAATTGTTCAGTAATTATAGAACTCAGAATCAATTAAAAGTAAAATCAGTCCAATCTTTCCTTAATTAAGGGAGTAAATTACCATCGGTAAAGAACATGAAACAATAAGGAAATAATTCAAAAAATATAGGTACAGAACAGGTAATTAGGGATAGATACGTATTGATCTAATTAAGGAAATAGCAGTAAAAATCAATTAATAATGCAGTCAATCACATAATAAGGTAAAAAATAATTTAAAGGTGGTAAAAATAGATAGGAAAAAGTAGTCGGAAATCAATAAGGAGTATCAACACAGTAAATCAAGGATTCAATAATTAAAAAAAATAGTACTGATTTTAAGGAAAACTAATATAAATTTCTATGAATAAACAAAATAAACAGAGTATAAACAGAAAGAAACAAATGAGAAACCCTAATAAGGCACAATAGGGTAAAAAATCACAAAAACTCTAATTAAACGAAGTAGCATTCATGAGAATCAAACACACAGCAAAAAATCAAATGATCAACAACAAGGACGAACTCAGAATCCCAACCTAATGCTAGAAATTAGGGATTTTCAACATAACTAGTTAGGGTTAAGGGAGAACTTAACAAAAATCGTTTAAACATATAAGAAATCAGAGAATATCACTTAAAAGGTCCAGAAATTGTTTTGAAGCAAAGTTCCAGAAACCTTAGTTAGCAAAAAATGAAGCGACGCTTTGAAAGATCGGAAGTTTTTTTTCATAAAAGAAACAAGCAAAAATAATAACTCAAATGTTCTCAGAATCTGGTATAGATCTAAAGAGTTAAGAGAGGGAATTAGGGTTTCGAGAAGAATAACCCAGAGATAGAGAGACCGGCTTAGAAACTATAGGTCTAACAAGAAAATAGGACGATATTACTCAATCGAGCCATGGTGGCCTGAGGACAGTGAGAACAGGCCTAGAGGTGAGCGGACCGGCCACTATTCCCTTGAGGACCTCAAAAACAGCATGAATCTTGGTCATAGGAGAGCCATTAACGCTGGGAGTGGTGGTGAGCCACCATAGTTGACGGCAAGCGAACACGGCGAGGGAGATTAGGGTTAGGGCAGAGGGGGTTTGAGAGAGAAGGAGAGGGGTGACAGCGGGTGTGATAGGAGAGAATGAAGGGTTTGGGGGTAGGTCATTAGGTTAATTAAGGAAAGAATAAACCTGGACAGTTGATAAAAAATGATCAACGACCAGGATTTGGGCGGATTGGGTCGGGTAGGATTTAGGAATTGGGTCTGGGTATTTGGGCTAGTGTAATTTGGTGATTTGGGCTGTTCAATAGACTATAATTGAAACAAAATGGGGCTATCTGTTAAATACCAAGATAATTTAGTTAAAATAATTTGATAAAGTAATTACTAATTATAAAAATAAATTTAATGCATAGAAATATTTCAAAAATGATTATTTGGTATTTCAACATACAAAAGACTAATTTCTGGTAAAAATAGTACAAAATTATATGTGTGGGCTATAATTGTAAAGTTATTGCAATTATAGTCAAAAGGTGCCAAATAGGCTATTTATGAAATAATTTGGTCTTAATAGGACCATAGACAATAAATTAAATCAAGAAATGTTTTTGAAATCACCTATGATGCAATTTTATAATTATTTATTAGAAATAAACTGCTGGACAAATTTATAAAAATGTAAAAAAATTATGGAAAAATACCAATTGGTATTAATGTATGGTTTTGAAGGTATATATGCAATTAAAAAATATTTGGGAAAAAATTGGGTATCAACAATCCTCACAAGAACTCGGGCATATCAATAAAACTCAGGGGACTCAGCCTAAAATATCTTTTATATATTTTAAATAGATTGATGAACAGGAATAAACAGTGAACATGTATAAAATCATGACTGAGAATATATTTTCTATCAAAAACAGTGTGAGGAAAAATAGGAAAACAAATACCCCTGAGGGTCCAAACAGTTCAAAAACAGTGTGAGGAACAATAGTAAAACAAATACCCCTGAGGGTCCAAACAGTTCGACACAAGGCCCCAAACATGGCATTCAATACAAAGCATAGTAATAATCTCAAAAATACAGAATATCATATGATTACTAGTCAAATACGCAACTGAATAGTCGCTAAGGATGGACCGAGTCACAATCCCTAACAGTGCACGCCCACACGCCCGTCACCTAGCATGTGAGTCACCTCATTTATCAAGCCAGTACGAAATACCGGGGTTTCATTCCCTCGGGTCTAGATCTACAATCGTTACTTACCTCAAACCGGATGAAAATCTACTCCGCGATGTCCTTGCCGCTTGATTAGGCCTCAAATCGTCCCGAATCTATTCAAAATCAGATTTATATCATCAATATACGCTAAAGGAACAAAACCCACGTGAAAATATTCAAATTACATCAAAAATCCCGAAATTGGACAACCCGACCCCCGGTCCCATGTCTCGAAATCCGATAAAAATTGCAAAACTAGAATCCTCATACTCTCACGAGTCCATACATACCAAATACATCAAAATCTGATGACAAATGGCCCCTCAAATCCTCACATTAAGCTCTCCAATTTCAAGCCCTAATCCCCAACCTTTTTCCTTAATTTCCACCAATAGCATGATTAACAATAGGAAAATCATCACAAACACAAGAAATGAATCCCGAGTAACTTACCCAATTGATAGCCTTCGATTCCTCTTAAAAATCACTGCTCAAAGCTCCAAACTCGTCCAAAAATGGTGAAGAATGAGTGAAAATTCGCGAAGGCATCCTTTTATAGGTTCTGCCCAGAACTCACGCACCTGCGACCCAAAAGTCGCTCCTGCGGCGCCGCACCTGCGGAATATCCATCGCAGGTGTGGTTTTCACTTAAACCTCAAAAATCGCTTCTGCGGTCAAAATCCCGCATCTGCGATCTCGCAGGTGCGGTCCCATGCACGCACGTGCGGCTCCTGCCCTTCTCACCAATGATTGCATCTCCGTATGCTTATGCGTTTCTGCGGGCCTCGCACCTGCGTTCCCTACTCCACAGGTGAGGAAATGACAGAAACAACAGTTATAGCTGCTCAAACCAAGTTCCAAATCTTTCTGATGACCACACGAAATCACCCCGAGCCCCTCGGGGCCCCAACCAAATATGCCAACACGTCATATATCATCACCCGAACTTAGTCGAACCTTTGAACCACTCAAAACAACATCAAAACACCAATTTAACTCGAAATTCAAGCCTAAGGATTTCTAAACTTCCAAAATTCGCCAACGATGCCGAAACCACCCAAACCACGTCCGAATGACCTAAAATTTTGCGCACACATCCCAAATGACACTACGAACCTATTCCAATTTCCATAATTCCATTCCGACCTCGATAGCTAATTTTCCACTACCGACCGGAAGTTGCCAAAAATTCAATTTCGCCAATTAAAGCCTAATTCTACCACGGACCTCCGAATAACATTCCGAAAGCACTCCTAAGCACCTAACGAAGATATCTGAACCATAAGAACCACATTTCGAGATCATATACCTATAAGTCAGCTTCCGGTTGACTTTTCCAACTATTTAACCAACTTAAAAGACTAAATGCCTCTTTTCTCTCTACAATCACTCCGAACCCGAGCCAAACGGCCCAACACAACATAAATGAGCTAAGCAACACAAAATGAAGCAGAAATGGGGGAAACGGGACTAAACTCTCGGAACGACCGATCGGGTCGTTACATTCTCCCTCACTTAAACATACGTTCGTCCTCGAACGTGCCTAGAGTTGTTCCAAAAACCATAAAAATTGCCGTGTAACCTACAATGCACATACCCGGGGGTGATCCCACGTCACCCTATCCCATATAGGTCCAATGGCACAACATAGCTGAAATTTCGCAATCCATCCTAACCCATAAACCTTAGAACCAAATTTTCACTTCTGAAATAATTTATAAGATCAAATTCCACATCTATAAACTGAATAAGTATGAAAACGCTATATTAAGCCATATCCGTAACCCAAGATGTAATCACATGATATACCGCATGACTCAAACACTCATAGCGATAACTCCTAGTCACAGTCGCTGCTCAAAACAACCCAATATCGGTAAATAACCTCTTATCAAGCAAAGCCTCGTTCTAACACTTTCATATACTGCCAATGATGAAAGAAACACGCAGAAACTAGTAACCATTCGTCCGATCAGCCAGTCATGGAGCTCCCCCTTCTCCGGCAGGAACTATAGCAGATTTCTAAGCCAACTTTCGATATCATCCTTCCAACCATGTTGTAGTCAATTCTGATAGTATTCATTCTAGGTCCAGTGACCTCTTCTCATCCAACACGACCACTCTGATGACATGACACATCAATACAATCCAAATCCATAACCTGTGCAGCTCATGCACCCAATAAGAACATCCCAATGCACTCAAATCATAGAAAAGATTCACACGAGAGGACTATCCCGACAGCTTAACAAGTACCATCACAACACCATGATAAGAGTCTGGCACACATCGTAAAACCAAAACACACGAATCCGACACCAAGGATCATACCTCTCATAACTCCACCACAATGCGTGATCCCATCCACACGCTGGTCCACATGAAATACTTCAAGCCACCTTGCTCAAAATCAATAACCATGAGCAATTCGACATCAAGTACTCAAAGTGCATTGCCATAACCACGAGGAATCGGACGATACCATGCCATGTGAACCTGAAAGAACCTAACCAATACGTCTCTATCCCGCAATACCCAATTACTTACCTTACTCAAATCCTGATATAAAGCCTAAATAGATCCGCACCATATGTGCTTATAACCAACAATCATAACTCTTCGTAACACCGAAGGGTAACTCATAGATCACTCCAGAACACGAATAAACTCAATGACAATCGAATGGTACATACCTCAACAATAGCAATTCGGAGTCAACAATTCCGACCAGGTGCAGAACACACACCCATATTGGGCATACCAATGAACCCTAAATCAACTCTGGTCACCCGCAAATGATAGATGACTCTCTGAAAGTTCACAATGATTGAATCATGGCACATACTAACATCTGACTAGCTTTGCTCGCATCTTCACAGTCCATAACCACAAAATAACCTGTTTATGAGAACTCTCAATCTCGAAGTCCTGAAGCGCACAAATCACCATATCTGATCCCAACTCCACCACTCGAATATGTAATACACCTCTAATACTCAATCATTCCACGAGGGATACACGTATAATTCTTCTGTGCCACCAAGTAAACTTGAATATCAGCAGTCGATCCAACAAGAGAGCGTTGTAATACCAATGAAGCACCCTTAACTCAAACATATTGCCACACCAATTAGTGATATCATTTACCTAGTCATCTAAAACTGCCCATGTTGCCTAAGAATTTATGACCTTCCTTCCAGAGTTGAATCGTGACCTCACACTTGTAAATCCCAACCCTACACAACATACCATGTACACATGTCATCCTATGAATAATATGAGAACTTCATAATCCCTTCCGAGCCACAAGCAACTACGTACTCAACTAGCCAAGAACTTTTCATTTGATCTCATCTAGAAGAAAAATCACTATACATCACATGCTCCTCACACCAGTAGTAAATATATATATCTCTAACCGTAGTAGAAACCATCATGTCACGACCCATTTTCGGAGTCGTGATGGCGCATGTCGTGGAACCAGGCCAACCACCTATTATAACTAATCTAGATTCGATTACCAGGGAAAAACATCATTTTTAACAAGTTTGAGGATAATAACAGTAGTAAATCTGAAGTTGAACGATAGTAAGACTGAAATAATCTATGAATTCAAAACTTAAACCCTCCCAAATCCCGAATCCAGTGTCACACAGTCATGAGTTGCTAATACATAATAATAATAATAATAATAATAATAATAATAATAATAATAATAATAATAATAATAATAATAATAATAATAATAATAATAATAATAATAATAAAAGAGGAATGACCAACATAGTCTGAAAAGTAAACAACGACAAGTAGAATAGGAAAGAGATGACGAGATCACGGTCGCCAGCTGCTACCTCGACAACTCTGATGAAACGGTTAGCTACTCAATGACCAGAGCCGAGTCCCGATGTACCTGAATCTGCACACAAGGTGCAGGGTATAACGTGAGTACACCAACTCAGAAGTAAAGAACCCAAAAAACGGGCTGAGAGGTAGTGATAGACTAAACATCCGATATTTATGAACAACAGTATATAACTTGGACATGACATTAATATAACAGAAAATAAGCAAGATGCACCAAATTATGTCTGTAAACTCTACATACCAGCATATGATCATAAAGAATCAGAAATGATATGTACACGGTATCCCTACTCTCACAAGGAAGTCCACTCAGTACTAGAATTGGCCTTCAGGACCAGGGAAGGTCCATCTCGGATTATGCATAAACCCAAGTGACGTAGTCACCGAGTATTGAGGAAAAAGGACGGTCCAGTCCCCACGGAGAAGATCCATCTCCGGAACATATCACTCGGACAAGATCCATATCTAGGGACGATCCATCCGTCAATATATATCAATTACTTCGGACAATATCCATGCCCAGGTAAAATCCATCCCTCAATATCTGTGCGCTCATTGGGGGTGTAAAGACTCCGGAGGGGATCCTATAAGCCCAAGCGCTATATCAAGACAATGAAGGCATGATTTAAGGATCGCTGCGGTGTGCAGTCCAATCTCATAACTGTCTCAATACCAGGCTCTCGGCCTTACTCAGTCAATACCTTCCAGTCTCACTCATAAGGCTCACATATATAAGAATCAACCCAAAACAATGATAACACATAAATAGACTAACAATTACTGGGGCTGAGGCATGAAACATATGCAATAATAGGACTGAGTACATGAAAGCAATTATTCACAAATAGAGACAGCAATAACTGACCATTCCGGTCTGAACATATTGGCATGAAGCCTTAGCATTTATGCTTAACATGATTTCTAATATATTCGAGGTAAATACCACCTTCACAGTACAAGTATCCTACTGGAATAACCATTAGGCAGTGCCATGGGATGAGCCAGGACACAAATATTCGGTGTACGCCCGCATGCCCATCACTTGGCACGTGCGTCACCTTAACTAACATCAAATACCATATAGTTTGGGCTCTCGAACCCTCAGTTCCAAGTTTGGAAGCGTTACTTACCTCAAAACCGGCTAAAATACTACTTCGCAATGCCCTTGCCTCTAAATTCGGCCTCTGAGTGCTCCAAATATACCAAAAATTAGATTTATACCATTATAATATGCTAAGGGATGAAACCCAATAGAAATTTATCAAAAATACTCAAAAATCCCGAAATTGGTCAAACCCGACCCCCGAGCCCACGTCCCGAAATTCTTTAAAATTTATAAAACTGGAATCCTTATCCTTTCTTGAGTCTACCCATATAAAATTTACCAAAATCCGACCTCAAATGCCCCCTCAAATCATCAAAAGAATTTCCCAACTTTTCTTCCCATTTTCCCCCAATTTCCACTTTGATTCCTCAATTTACATGGTAAAAATCAATACTAATTCGTGGAATTAGACTAAAAGTGATTGAAGAACACTTACCACAAGATTCCCACTGAAAATCTCTCCAAAACCTCCTTCTCCCGAGCTCTCAAATGGTGTTTTTGAAATATGGCTTAAAACCCTCGTTTTTGAACTTAAACTTTCTGCCCAGTGATTTCTTCTATGCGATCGCGGACATCGAGTCGCGATCGCGGAGAACAACTCTGCAGCCACAATTATTTACCATACGCGATCGCGAATGACTCCACGCGATCGCGATTCACCACAACTTAAACCCACGCGGTCGCGAGCCATCCCACGCGATCGCGAAGAACAACTGGATGGCCTCCTCACGCGCCCTTCAACCCTACGCGATCGCGAACTCCTCTACGTGATCGCACTGAACAACTTCCTCAACCCACGTGATCGTGACCTCCTTCATGATATCGTGATTCACAAAATTCGGTCCTTTCCCAGCTAGACCTACGCGATCGTAAACTTCCTCCCGTGATCGCGTAGAAGGAAACCAGAAACTCACACCAACAAAAATCTGCCAGGTTTTCAAGCCAAAAGTTGGTCCGTTAACCACCCGAAACAACCCCGAGCCCTTCGGGACCTCAATAAAATTTACCAACACATCCTAAATGATCATTCACACCTAGTCGAGCCTTCGAAACGCCAAAACAACATCAAAACTCCAAAAACCCATCGAATTCAAGCCTATGAAGTTCCCAATTTCTAAATTCCACCGATGATGCCGAAACTATCCAAACACCTCTGATTGACCTGAAATTTTCCAGACATATCCAGAACTAAATTACGAACCTATTCCAACTGTCGGATTCCATTCCGACCCTGGTAGCCTATTTTCCACTGCCAACCGAAAATCGCCAAAAACTAACTTTCGCCAATTCAAGCATAATTCTACAGCGGACATCAAAAAAATATTCTGGACACACTCCTAAGTCCAAAATCGCCTAACAAAGCTATCTGTGTCATAAAATCCGCATTCCATGGTCGTTTACCAATCATTCAACTCTCAGTTAACTTTTTCCAACTCTAAAGCTACTTTTAGAGACTAAGTGTCTCAATCCCTTCTATAACCACTCCGAACCCGAGCTAACCAACTCTAAAACATCATGAACAGTATAAACCAGCCATGACAGAGCAGAAACAGTGAAACTTAATGAAATTCTATGGGAAGACCGGCCGGGTCGTTACATTCTCCCCTTCTTAAACAAACGTTCGTCCTCGAACGGGTCTAGAAACATACCTGGAGTCTCAAACAAGTGAGGATATATGCTCTGCATCTCCCGCTCGGTATCCCAAGTAGCCTCCTCCACTGGCTGACCTCTCCATTGAACCTTCACTGAAGTTATATCCTTGGACCTCAACTTTCTGACCTCGCGAGCCAAAATAGCCACTAGCTCAACCTCATATGACATATCATCCTCAAGCTGAACTATGTTGAAGTCCAAAACATGAGACGGGTCACCAACATACTTCCGGAGCATCGACACATGAAATATCAGATGAACACTCGACAAGCTAGGTGGCAAGGCAAGTTTATAAGCCACCTCTCCAACCTTCTGAAGCACCTCAAAAGGACCAATAAACCGGGGACTCAGCTTTCCCCTCTTCCCGAACCTCATAACACCCTTCATGGGTGACACCTTCAGTAGTACCTTGTCACCCTCCCCACGTCCCGAACCTTCCGATCCGCATAACTCTTCTGCCTAGACTGCGCCATGCGTAGTCGCTCCTGAATCAACTTCACCTTATCCAACGCATCCTGAACCAAGTCTGGGCCTAATAGCCTAGCCTCACCGGGCTCGAACCAACCAACCAGAGATCTACACCTCTTACTATATAAAGCCTCATACGGCGCTATCTGAATACTGGACTGGTAGCTGTTATTATATGCAAACTCCGCTAGTGGCAGAAACTGATCCCATGAACCACCAAAATCAATCACACAGGCATGCAACATGTCCTCTAAAATCTGAATAGTCCTCTATGACTACCCGTCGGTCTGAGGGTGAAATGCGGTGCTCAACTCTACCTGAGTACCCATACCTCTCTGCACGGCTCTCTAAAACTATGATGTGAATTGAGTACCTTTGTCAGAAATGATAGAAACTGGAACTCCATGCAATCGGAAAATCTCCCTGATGTAGATACCAGCTAACTTATTCGAAGGATAAGTAGTACCAACAAGAATGAAGTGCGCGGACTTGGTCAATCTATCCACAATGACCCAAATAGCATCAAAACCCTTCGCAGTCCGTGGAAGCCCAACTACAAAGTCCATAGTGTTCCGCTCCCACTTCCACTCTAGAATATCTAACCTTTGAAGTAATCCACCTGGTCTCTGGTGCTCATACTTGACCTGCTGGCAGTTGAGACTTCGTGCTACATACTCAACAATATCTCTCTTCATCTACCTCCACCAATACTGTTGTCTCAAGTTTTGATACATCTTTGCGACACTCGGATGAATGGAATACCACGAGTTATGTGCCTCTGCTATCAACTCCTGAAGACCATCCACATTGGGGACACAAATACGGCCTTGCATCCTCATAACACCGTTATCACCAATAGTCATATACGTGGCATCATCCCAACGGACCCTATCCTGAAGTACTAACAAATGCGGGTCATCATACTGCCGTGCTCTAATCTGATCATAAAGAGAAGACCAGGAAGCCATGCTGGCTAATATCCGAGGAGGCTCTGACAAGTCCAATCTCACTAGCTGCCCTGCTAAGGCCTGAACATCACGTGTCAAGGGTCGCTCTGCTGCTGATAGATAGGCTAGACTCCCCAAACTCCCTGCTCGGCGACTCAGGGCATCAGACACTACATTGGCCTTCCCCGGATGATATAAAATGGTGAGATCATAATCCTTGAGAAGCTCCAACCATATCCTCTGGAGAAAATTCAAGTCCTTCTACCTCAGCAGATACTACAAACTACGATGGTCGGTAAAAATCTCACATTGTACCCCATACAAATAATGGCGCCAAATCTTTAAGGCATAAACAATGGCAGCTAACTCAAGGTCGTGCACTAGATAATTCTTCTCGTGCACCTTCAACTTTCTAGACACGTAGGCAATCACCCTACCGTCCTGCATCAACACCGCTCCCAAGACAACCTTAGAAGCATCACAATAGACTGTGTAAGAACCCGAACTAGTAGGCAAGACCAATACCGGAGTTGTGGTCAATTCTGACTTGAGCTTCTGAAATCTCTCCTCACACTCATCGGACCATCTGAATGGAGAACCCTTTTGGGTCAATCTGGTCAAGGGTGAAGCAATAGAAGAAAATCCCTCGACAAAGCGACGGTAATAACCCGCCAAACCAAGGAAACTCCTAATCTCTGTAGCTGAGGACGGTCTGGGCCAACTCTGCACCGCCTCAATCTTCTTCGGATCAACCTGAATACCCTCACTAGACACCACGTGCCCCAAGAAAGCTACTGAACCAAGCCAAAACTCACACTTGGAGAACTTTGCATAAAGCTTCTCCTCCCTTAACCTCTGCAACACAACCCTCAAATGCTGAGCATTCTCCTCTTGGCTACGGGAATACACCAGGATGTCATCAATGAACACAATGATGAATGAGTCAATGTAAGGCTGAAACATGTTGTTCATCAAATGCATGAACGCGGCTGGGGCATTGGTCAGCCCAAATGACATAACCAGAAACTTGTAATGACCATATCTGGTCCTGAAAGCAGTCTTCGAAATGTCAGAATCCCGAATCTTCAACTGGTGATACCTAGACCTCAAGTAAATCTTGGAGGACACCCTAGCTCCCTGAAGCTGATCAAACAAGTCATCAATACGAGGAAAATGATATTGTTTCTTCACCGTAACCTTGTTAAGCTGTCTATAATCAATACACATGCGCATAGAGCCATCCTTCTTCTTCTTCAAGAACAACACTGGTGCACCCAAAGGTGACACACTAGGCCGAATGAACCCCTTATCTAGGAGTTCCTGAAGTTGCTCTTTCAATTCTTTCAACTATGTCGGGGCCATGCGGTAAGGTGGAATAGAGATAGGCTGGGTGTCCAGTACCAAATCAATGTCCGTGTCAGGTGGTCTGCAGGGAATACGTCCGAAAACTCACGGACCACAGGAATTGTCACGACCCGAAATCCCACCTTTCAGGTCGTGACTGCGTCTAACGTTGAACCCGCTAGACAAGCCAACGTATACTACACATTAATATTTTCAAATCAATTCAACAATAGTAAAATTGATACCCTTCAATTCTGAACTGAAATAACCAACATACTCTATAACTTTAACAGCAAAAATGTAACAATACTCGAGTAATGCGTAATGACATAGTAAAGATAACAACATCGCGTAATCCCAAAACCGGGGTGTCACAACCCCACGAACTATCTAAACTGAGTGCTAAATACAGAGTCTGAAAATAAATATACAATTGTCTTGAAACTAGGAGGAAAAGGAAGACAATAAGGAATCCAAAATGCAGGAGAGACACCAAGGCCCACGAACGCCAGCGGGTATACCTTGAAGCTCTAGGTGGACTGAAGGTGACTCCCTCAATGCGGTCCACTGGGTCAGGATGCGGGATCTGCACAACATTAAGAAGTGCAGTGTAGCATCAGTACAACCGACCCCATGTACTGAGTAAGTGCCGAGCCTAACCTCGGCCGAAGTAGTGACGAGGCTAGACTTGACAATAGCGATAACCTGTCCTATTCTACAGCAGGTACAGGGATAATACGAGGCAAGAGATAAGCAAACAGATAAGGGATGCGGGACAGTAAAGGGGAACAAATGAAATGAAGCAGTCAAATCGACAGATAGAAGTGAACAAGGGAGGCAATCTAACACAATAGCCCACGAAGCAAATATAAATATCAGAAAAGTAAACAATGGCACGGCATCACCCTTCGTGCTTTTACTCTCTTCCTCACAATGCAATGTAATCAAGTATCATGGCACGGCATCACCCTTCGTGCTTTACACTCTTCCTCACTATGCAATGTAATCAAATATCATGGCACGACATCACCCTTCGTGTTTTTATTCTCTTCCTCACAATGCAATGTAAAATGTATCATGGCACGACATTAACCTTCGTGTTTATAATCAATACAAGTCATGTCACGGCATTAACCTTCGTGCTTATAATCAATATGAATCATGGCACGGCATCACCCTTTGTGCTTTAC
>ML283095.1:35802-142680 GCA_005239495.1 Nicotiana undulata
TCCTTTATTATTTTCAGAAAATAATTTTCTTTAAAAATTCATTTCTCGGGCTTGGGACCTCGGAATTCGATTCCGGGCATACGCCCAAGTCCCATATTTTCCTACGGACCCTCCGGGATCGTCAAATCACGGGTCCGGGTCCGGGTCCGTTTACCAAAAATGTTGACCAAAGTCAACTTTATTCATTCAATTATCATAAAATTCTATTTTCATCAAGTTTTCACATAAAAGCTTCCTGGCAACACGCCCGGGCTGCGCACACATATCGAGGTGAGATTAACAGAGGCTTTCGTGGCTTCGGAACACATATTTAGCTGGAATTACTTAGGATGACCTTTTGGGTCATCACATGAACAAAATCAATAGAAGGAGTATCACTACTAACATCTCTAATAAAAGCCAGATAAGACTCACATCCCTTCCCAATCATACGTTGAGCCTTCAAGTAGGAAATCAACCCACTAGGCACATACTTCACCGAACCTCTCCACTCAATCCTTGGCAATCCGGGCATAGCTAAGGTCACGGTCTTGGCATGACAGTCAAGAATAGCACGACATGGAGATAGCCAATCCATGCCCAAAATCACATCGAAGTCAACCATGCTAAGCAATAATAGGTCTGCCCGGATCTCTAGACCCCCAATATATATAACACAGGACCGGTACACCCGATCCACCACAATAGTATCACCCACCGGAGTCGACACATGAACATATGTAATCAATGACTCACGGGGTGTATCTAAGAAATTAGCAAAGTATGATGAAACATATGAATACGTGAAACCAGGATAAAATAATACCGAAGCGTCTCGGTGGCAGACTGAGATAGTACTTGTAATCACCGTATCTGAAGCTATGGCATCTACTCTGGCTAGAAGTGCATAAAAGCGAGCCTTCCCTTCACATGATCGACCTTCCCCTCTAGGGCGGCCTCTGACTGACTGGACTCCACCCCTGGCTGCCTGAGCGGGTGGTGTAGAAATTGGTGCTGAAGCTGGAGGCTGGCTCCTCTGCTGAAATGAACTACCAGAAAGGCGGGGACAATACCTCTTGATATGAACCAGATATCCACACTCGAAGCAACCCCTCTCAGCAAAAGACGGTGGGGGACTGAAGGGAACCCCTAGAACTGGAATAGCTGCTAAAAGGGCCATGTGCTGAAGAACCCTAAACCGATGACGACCGAGATGAGCTATGGGCTGGGAGGGCATTGAATAATTAACGGCCCGGATGAGAGCTACGGGGACCGTGTCCTGATGAAGCACCACGGTATACTGGACGAGTTGGCTGAGGAGGCCTAAATGAACGACCTTAACTATGCTGAGACTAACCTCTTGAGTGAACACCACCATAGCTACCAGACCCTCGAGGCCTCTTGGCCTCCCTCTCAACACGCTCATGGCGATGCACATACTCAATATCCCTGGCTATGTCAACCACCTCCTCAAAAGAAGCACAATATACCCTCTCCCTGGTCAGAAAGATCTGAAGCTGGTAAGTGAGACCATCAACAAACCTCTTGATCCTCTCTTTGTCTGTGGGAACTAGCCAACTGGCATGACGTGCCAACTCAGAGAACCTCATCTCATACTGCATCATGGTCATGTCTCCCTGCTCGAACTCTCTGCGCAGCTCCTCTCTGCGAGACTACGGTATATACTTCTCCAAAAAGATAATGGAGAACTGGTGCCATGTAAGGGGCACTGCATCAGCGGATCTACGCCTCTCATAGGCCTCCCACCAAGCAAGTGCAGCTCCTGAAAATTGGAAGGTAGTAAATAGGACCCCACTAGCCTCTAATATCCCTATTGTGCGTAGTATCCTCTGACACTTGTCCAAGAAGGCCTTGGCATCCTCGCCCTCTATACCACTAAAGGTCGGAGGTTGGAGTCTGCTGAACCTCTCCAACCTACGATGATCATCATCAACTAAAGTTGGGACCACATAATTTTGTACCGGAGCAATCGGCTGCACTGGGACCGCCCCAGGTGTCTGAAGTCCCTGGGTGACCTGCTCAAGTGTCCGGGCAGCTGGAGTCTGAATGCCTTCCCCGGCCTAAGAAGTGGTTGCAGTAGTGGACATAGCGACGATCTGTGCCAAGCTGGTGCACATCGTCAAGATCTGTGCTAGGGTCTCCTGAAGAATCGGAATCACAATGGGCACTGCTGATTCCTGAGCCTGCCCCGCTGGAATCTCAGCTGCGGGGACCTGATCCTGAGCGATGGGAGGGTCCACAGGTGTTGCCCCGGCTGCTGTGCGAGATGCACCCCTCCCTGTTCCACAACCTCGACCACGGCCTCGACCTCTGGCTGGTCCTACTGGTGTCTGATCACCACTAACGGTAGCATGAGTCCTCACCATTTGTTAGAGAATGAAAACAACAGAAGTTTAGTTCTAGAATTCAACAGAGCCGCACGACAGAATTCAACAATGTGGAATTTTCCTAAGGGTTCTGTAGCCTCTCAAAGATAAGTACAGACGTCTCCGTACCGATCCACAAGACTCTACTAAACCTGCTCATGACTGGTGAGACCTATCCAACCTAGAGCTTTGATACCAACTTGTCACGACCCACTTTCGGAGTCGTGATGGCGCCTGTCGTGGAACCAGGCCATCCACCTATTATAACTAATCTAGATTCGATTACCAGGGAAAACTATCATTTTTAACAAGTTTGAGGATAATAACAGTAGTAAATCTGAAGTTGTATGATAGTAAGACTGAAATAATCTATGAATTCAAAACTTAAACCCTCCCAAATCCCGGATCCAATGACACACAGTCATGAGCTACTAATACATAATAATAATAAAAGAGGAATGACCAACATAGTCTGAAAAGTAAACAACGACAGGTAGAATAGGAAAGAGATGACGAGATCACGGTCGCCAGCTGCTACCTCGACAACTCTGATGAAACTGTCAGCTACTCAATGACCAGAGCCGAGTCTCGATGTACCTAGATCTGCACACAAGGTGCAAGGTATAACGTGAGTACACCAACTCAGAAGTAACGAACACAAACTACGGGCTGAGAGGTAGTGATGGACTAAACCTCTGATATTTATGAACAACAATATATAACTTGGACATGACAGTAATATAACAGAAAATAAGCAAGATGCATCAAATTATGTCTGTAAACTCTACATACCAGCATATGATCATAAAGAATCAGAAATTATATGTGCACGGTATCCCTACTCTCACAAGGAAGTCCACTCAGTACTAGAATTGGCCTTCAGGCCCAGGGAAGGTCCATCCCGGATTACGCATAAACCCAAGTGACGTAGTCACCGAGTACTAAGGAAAAAGGCCGGTCCAGCCCCCACGGAGAAGATCCATCTCCGGAACAAATCACTCAGACAAGATCCATGTCCAGGGACGATCCATCCGTCAATATATATCAATTACTTCGGACAATATTCATGCCCAGGGAAAATCCATCCCTCAATATCTGTGCGCTCACCAGGGGTGTAAAGACTCCGGAGGGGCTCCTATAAGCCCAAGCGCTATATCAAGCCAACGAAGGCATGATTCAAGGATCGCTGCGGTGTGTAGTCCAATCTCATAACTGTCTCAATACCAGGCTCTCGGCCTCACTCAGTCAATACCTTCTAGTCTCACTCACAAGGCTCACAGATATAAGAATCATCCCAAAACAATGATAACAGATAAATAGACTAACAATTACTGGGATGGGGCATGAAACATATGCAATAACAGGACTGAGTACATGAAAGCAATTATTCACAGATAAAGACAACAATAACAGACCATTCTAGTCTAAACATATTGGCGTGAAGCCTTAGCGTTTATTCTTAACATGATTTCTAATATATTCGAGGTAAATACCACTTTCACAGTACAAGTATCCGCCTGGAATAACCATTAGGCAATGCCATGGGATGAGCTAGGACACAAATATTTGGTGTACGTCCGCATGCCCGTCACTTGGCATGTGCGTCACCTTAATTAACATCAAATACCAGATAGTTTGGGGTCTCGAACCCTCAGTTCCAAGTTTGGAAACGCTACTTACCTCAAAATCGGCTAAAATACTACTCCGCGGCGCCCTTGCCTCTAAATTCGGCCTCCGAGTGCTCCAAATCTACCAAAACTCAGATTTATACCATTATAATATTCCAAGGGATGAAACCCAATCGAAATTTATCAAAAATACTCAAAAATTCCGAAATTGATCAAACCCGACACCCGGGCCCACGTCCCAGAATTTGATAAAATTTATAAAACTGGAATCCTTATCCTTTCCTGAGTCTACCCATATAAAATTTACCAAAATCCGACCTCAAATGCCCCCTCAAATCATCAAAAGAATTTCCCAACTTTTCTTCCCATTTTCCCCCAATTTCCACTTTGATTCCTCAATTTACATGGTAAAATCAATACTAATTCATGGAATTAGACTAAAAGTGATTTAAGAACAACTACCACAAGATTCCCACTGAAAATCTCTCCAAAACCTCCTTCTCCCGAGCTCTCAAATGGGTTTTTTGAAATATGGCTTAAAACCCTCGTTTTTGAACATAAACTTTCTGCCCAGTGATTTCTTCTATGCGATCGCGGACATCGAGTCGCGATCGCGGAGAACAACTCTGCAGCCTCAATTATTTACCCTACGCGATCGTGAATGGCTCCACGCGATTGCGATTCACCACAACTTAAACCCACGCGGTCGTGATCCATCCCACGCGATCGCGAAGAACAACTGGATGGCCTCCTCACGCGCCCTTCAATCCTACGCGATCGCGAACTCCTCTACGCGATCGCATTGAACAACTTCCTCAACCCACGCGATCGCGACCTCATTCACGCGATCGCGATTAACAAAATTCTGCCCTTTCCCAGCTAGACCGACGCGATCGCAAACTTCCTCCCTCGATCGCGTAAAAGGAAACTAGATACTCACACCAGCAAAAATCTGCCAGGTTTTCAAGCCAAAAGTTGGTCCGTTAACCACCTGAAACAACCTCGAGGCCCTCGGGACCTCAACCAAATTTACCAACACATCCTAAATGATCATTCACACCTAGTCGAGCCTTCAAAACGCCAAAACAACATCAAAACTCCAAAAACCCATCGAATTCAAGCCTATGAAGTTCCCAATTTCTAAATTCCACTGATGATGCCGAAACTATCCAAAACACCTCCGATTGTTCTGAAATTTTGCAGACATATCCAAAACAACATTACGAACCTGTTCCGACCCCGGTATCCTATTTACCACAGCCAACCGAAAATCGCCAAAAACTAACTTTCGCCAATTCAAGCCTAATTCTACACCGGACATAACAAAAATATTCTGGACACACTCCTAAGTCCCAAATCGCCTAACAAAGCTATACGAGCCATAAAATCTGCATTCCGAGGTCGTTTACCAATAAGTCAACACTCAGTTGACTTTTTCCAACTCTAAAGCTACTTTTAGAGACTAAGTGTCTCAATTCCTTCTATAACCACTCTAACCCGAGCTAACCAACTCTAAAACATCATGAACGGTATAACCCAACTATGACAGAGCAGAAATAGTGAAAATTAATGAAATTCTACGGAATGATCGATCAGGCCGTTAAACATCAAGAACTCTCTGAATCCTATTTGTACAACACCAAACCTTCAGGACGGAATCCTTCTAACTCAACCAAGATAAGGTCACCAAAAACCCAAGAGCATTTCCATGAATCACCTATAAAAACTTATTACCTCATAAACACCCAAAGAACTAATCATATCCCTTAACATGCCGATCCTACCTACTACAAAGCTGTCATATTTATCCAAATTCCTTCTTAATTACCTTCGAATTGATAATTCTTGATGTTTTATACGTCAACACCACACAAGAGGGGGGGGGGGGTGATTTGTGTGGTGTCCAATTTTTGAGTGCAGTCTCTATAGAAGAACCAGGTTCTTCTAGATGTTCCAACTTCTACAGTTTACGGAATAATAATTGCAGAAATAAAAGAACACAACAATTTTATGTGGAAAACACCTGGCTCAAAAGGTGAAAAAACCACGTCCTACTTCCCAATAGGATTTTCCCAAACTCTTCACTATGTCAATGAACCAAACAACGTTTACAAAATAAACTCTTTTGTAAACCTAAGGACTAACTCTAATCCCCTTGTGGCAAACTAGCCTCTAGCTAATTGCGACAAACTTCAAGTTAACTTTAACTTGAATACTGTGTACCTATTACAATTGATTCTAGATAAACCTGAAAGATACAATTTGTAATCACCTACTACAACCAACTAGACTCAAAAGATAACAGATGGAACTGGTTCTTCAAGATGGTTCAAGTAGCTTTTGAGTCGCACAGGGATTCTTCACATGAACTGTTTGCAAAATTGCTTTGGTAATTTTGCTTTCAATTCTTGTTTCACTTTTGTGTATGTCCGCAACTCTTCTGCAGGAACACTTCGACAATTTATAGAATCAATAGTTGAGATGCCGGAGTAGAATTCTGATGCAACTCTTCCTTGGTGGAAGAGTTTGACTTTATCTCAACTTCCTTGATCTTCCTTTATCTTGATTCTGTCCTTCCTGAATACTAAGTCCATCTCCCTATCAATTTGCAATCTTTTCGCTTAGGAGATAACCCTTTAATTCAGAGATGATGTTTACCTCCTGCATATGGACTCCTCTCATTCCATCTAGTCTGCTTGTCTATGTTTTCCCTGATGGACCTGGTTCAACTGTGGGGGAATTTGTCATTCTTTAAAACCATGCAGTGACTTGATTCAACAAATTCCTCCTTTTTGATGATGACAAACCATGTGCTTCACCTGTAGACACTTCTATCCAATATAGACACTTTTTATAGCATTAAGCATTTATCATGGAGAACCAGGTTCATTAGGTTATAAATATCACATTTTTGTAAAGCACATCTTCCCCCTTTTAGCATCATCGAAAAGTTGCAAAATGATAAACTTACCAGAAGTGTAATAATTACTCATGGCCATTGACGCAACTGCAGGTGCAAAGCATGAATTAATCATCAAAAGAAACCAAAAAATGTAAGTTATTTAAGAAACTAAGATAAAATCAAGAACAGAATAGCAAATTTCATTGATTTGATAATTGTTCAGGCACCAAATACAAAAAGAAATAAAACAGTCACAACCATGAGCAAAAAAAAACATAACAGACTTAGACAAAACAATCCCAAACTGGGTCATAAAGGGGTTTTTGGAGGCACTGGACACTTAAGGCTGGGAAGGGGTAGAGGTTGGGTTCTTTGCTTGAAGAAGGGAGAGCATATGTTGCAGTACACCCTCATTCTTCTCCTTTTCCTTAGCTAATTCAGCTTTGAGAGCATCCCGCTCAGCTTCAACCTCTATAAGGCGAGTCTTTAAATGAAGGATCTCAGCATCCTTGACCTCACCTTCATGCACAAACGTCCTGACCTTGCTATTCACAAGCATTTTCCTAGATGAACCAGGTTCATCCTCAGGGATATTACCTTTGAATTGATAATTCTTGATGTTTTATACGTCAATACCACACAAGAGAAGGGGGGGGGGGGGATTTGTGTGGTGTCCAATTTTTGAGTGCATTCTCTATAGAAGAACCAGGTTCTTCTAGATGTTCTAACTTCTATAGTTTGCGAAATAATAATTGCAGAAATAAAAGAACATAATAATTTTACGTGGAAAACACCTGGCTCAAAAGGTGAAAAAACCACGTCCTACTTCCCAATAGGATTTTCCTAAACTCTTCACTATGTCAATGATCCAAACAGCGTTTACAAAATAAACTCTTTTGTAAACCTAAGGACTAACTCTAATCCCCTTGTGGAAAACTAGCCTCTAGCTAATTGCGACAAACTTCAAGTTAACTCTAACTTGAATACTGTGTACCTATTATAATTGCTTCTAGATAAACCTCAAAGATACAATTTGTAATCACCTACTACAACCAACTAGACTCAAAATATAACAGATGAAACTGGTTCTTCAAGATGGTTCAAGTAGCTTTTGAGTCGCACATGGATTCTTCACATGAACTGTTTGCAAAATTGCTTTGGTAATTTTGCTTTAAATTCTTGTTTCACTTCTGTGTATGTCCGCAACTCTTCTGCAGGAACACTTCGACAATTTATAGAATCAATAGTTGAGATGCCGGAGTAGAATTCTGATGCAACTCTTCCTTGGTGGAAGAGTTTGAATTTATCTCAACTTCCTTGATCTTCCTTTATCTTGATTCTGTCCTTCCTAAATACGAAGTCCATCTCCCTATCGATTTGCAATCTTTTCGCTTAGGAGATAACCCCTTAATTCAGAGATGATGTTTATATCCTGCATATGGACTCCTCTCGTTCCATCTAGTCTTTTTGTCTATGTTTGCCCGGATGTACCTGGTTCAACTGTGGGGGCATTTGTCATTCTTCAAAACCATGCAGTGACTTGATCAACACTTCTCCTTGACATAATACCGCAATTGTCAACCCAAACTCACCACACGAGACCCAAGCATAAAAACATACCGTCTAAGGCTCATAAGTTGCTGAATACTCTCTCAAATATCCCCAAAAGCACCACATTCAAAATACTTACCCTGAGGAGACTTCCTGCGAATCTAAAGCCATTACATTCACCTTCCTGATACTTTTATGTAGAATCCATGATAATGTAGAAATGCCACAAGTCTTGACACCCACCAACGTAAATCTCAGTTTCTAGCCAAATACACATCTTGAAGATTCCCAATTGTTACATATAACCTTGAATCCATCATGACCATTCTCGAGAGTTATCCACTCGACGCAAATCTCAATTAAACTGATCAAACAGACCAAATGACCTGGCCCCATTTGCACACCAACATACTAGGAAGTAATCCACACTTTGAAACAACCAAGCAAATTCCTACTCCGCACACACTACACTCTTTACAATTACAACTCAATCATTCAATAAAACCCATTTACCCATAGAGTACATTACAACCTGTATCTAAGAATTTTCATTACTCGAGTCATCCCCGATCTCAACCCCTGTAAGCCACAACTGGTTCGCCAGTATACCTCAAACTGAAACTGATACGACACTTAGCCACGCAATCAACTTATCAATAGCAGACTCCCCCACTTGGCCCAAAGCCATAGATCAAGGCAACCAATAACTCACAATGCACATACGTTATCACGGCCATAGTACCGCAGTGAGATTCAACTAAATCTTTCATAAGCTTATATAACACAAACCATCCAATATCTCAAATCATCTGCAAATCTCGCCTTCGCCATTGTAATGGTCATGCCAACTTCCACAAGAGATCTAACTCAAATTGCAACATATATCATTTACCGGTAAAAGAGAACTTGCTACAAAACAACATAAGGATCACACAACCTCAGAACACCCCATAGGAGATAACCCCGCCGACTTAGCCTCAAATTGATTTCTCTCTATACCCTTCCAAAAACCATAGCTATTATGCAATCACTTTATCCTTCTGCATTTAAACACAACCAACGCCTACACTCGAGGCATCAAAATACGCGGTATAAGAACCTAAAGCCGATGGCAGAACTAACATTGGAGTTGTGGTAAAAACAATCTTGAGCTTCTGGAAGCTCTCTCCACACTCGTCTGACCACCTGGATACCTTCACTGGACACTATGTGCCCCAAGAATGCTACTGAACTGGGCCAACATTCACAGATGGAGAACTTTGCATAAAGTTTCTCCTCCCTCAATCTCTGCAATACAACTCTCAAATGTTGAGCATGCTCCTCCTCCTGGCTACGAGAGTATACCAGGATGTCATCAATGAACACAATAACAAAGAAATCCAAATACGGATTAAATACGATGTTCATCAAATGCATGAACGTTGTTGGGGCATTGGTTAGCCCAAAAGACATCACCAAAAATCATAATTCAACAGGAAGATCTACTTCCCTCCACAACTAAACTACATGAGATGTCCTTCAATACACTCACAACTCGATGCCATATGCCAACTCAAGACAGAAGTCAAACACTCAATAGTCCTTGCTACATCTCTGGCCAATTCTTTTTATCACAATCAAACAATCTGAACACAACTCACCACCAAATCACATTCTCTACATAGTCATCCGGTCACAAAATCCCACCAATAAGGACACAAACGGACATATAAGTCCCAAATACACGTGTTCACACAATCAAAATCTCGGCAGTCAAGCTACAAAAAAAACCCGGCCTCAAGTCCTCAAAACTGGTCCATTATCAACATGCTAAAAATCACATCTCATCCATGGAAATCACAAGCCGTCGATGCACAGCTGATATCGAGCGCTCACGTGCGCATTCGAATACATAAAGGGAATTCAAAGAGTTAAGCTTTTAGCTGAATAAATGGATTCGCACGACAAGAATTCAAGAATGTGAGATTTTTTCTAAGGGTTCTGCAGCCTTCGAAGATAAGTACAGGCGTCTCCATACCGATCCGCAAGACTCTACTAAACCTGCTCAAGATTGGTGTGTCCTATGTAACTTAGACTCTGATACCAACTTGTCACGATCCCAAACCTACCATGACCGTGATGACGCTAATCGTGATACTAGGCTAGCCAATCCACTACGCATAGCATAGGGAACTTTTCATTTAAGTCAATATTATCCGGTATTTCATAAAACTTCCATTTTAGCATTTCAAAACAAATAAAGATAGGTAAAACATTTCAACACTGCCCCAAAACCCGAAGTCATCACATGATGTACCGCATGACGCAAACACTCATAGCGATAACTTCTAGTCACAATAGCTTATCAAAACAACCCAATACCGGTAGATAACCTCTTATCAAGCAAAGACTCATTCTAACACTTTCGTATACTGCCAATGATGAAAGAATTAGTGCTTGTATCAATTCCAGTTAATCACATAGCTAGCGGAGTGTTGGAGTTACTATTTCTTTCATACTAATAATATTGTATGGTATAGTGAAGCTATTTGTGATAATGTCCAATGTTTATCTTCTAAAATATATATGTTAAATTTAGTTATGTCATCAATTTGAGTTGATAAAATGGAATCTTTGGTACATAATTTTACGCTTTTTAGTTTGGGCCAGATTTTAAGTTGGCGGTGATATGAGCATAATATTGGATATCAAAATATTCTTTATTTGTTTGTGCAAATTTGATTTGTCTAAGATTAGATATGGCAACTTTCAATTTTTTTGAGCAAACGGGAAATAACATATTAATAACTATTCTTCATAGTTTGTGTCTCTAAGGACACATTGATTGCCTAAGCTTGCTAGTATATTGCAAGCATCAAAAGATAAGGTCTTAACAAAAATATAGAGTTCTGATTGTTCACTTTCCACAATACAGTTTACAAAAGAGGGGGTAATACAAACAATTGTTTTTCCTTGTCCTTGGTCTTCTGCTTCTAGTGATCCATTAGCATGGGTAGATTTTGGAAATTCAATCACCCATTTCCCATTGGTATTCCTAAATACGCCTCCAAGATCATATTTTGGTTATGTTTGTTGAAGCTGGCATCTATGTTAAGCTTAAACTATCCTCTTGGTGGTTTGTACTACTTAATCTTAATGGGAAGTTTTGGAGGGGTGTTGAGGCTCTTTTTTGTTAGAAGCTTGAATTCAGAAGCTCTTTGGATAATTTGAGTATCAATAATAGAATTGTCAATGTTGTTTTGATTATTGTTATTTCTATTAGCCAGATGTGCCAGATGGAAAATGGGAAGAAGGAATTCCAATCAATATACTTGTTTTTAAGAGGATAATTAAAGTCCTTGACTTGTAGGAGCCAATGCTTTTCCTTTCCTTTGTAGTAAATTTTCCACCCAAGACTATCCCAGAAATGATTAACGACTTTGCATTCTAGGAAAATATGGATTATGGATTCTTCTTTTTGGCATTTACATATAGGGCATATGGGATCGATGTTTAGTCCAATTTGTGAGAGATATTTTCTGCAAGGTATCCTATCATGGATACACTGCCATAAGAAGAATTTAATTTTATTAGGACAATTTAGGTTCCATATCCATTCAAATTCTAAATTTTTGTATGGAGGGAGTTATATAAGCGTGTAACAGGACTTAGTTGTGAAAATACCTTTTGTATTTAGAGACCAAATTGGGATATCATTGGTAGGGCCTTTGAACCGAATTCTTGTGTTAGTGATACTTTTCTTTAGGTCACAAGGGATGTTGAAAGATAGTCAAGGTTCCAGGTTTTTCCATTGAAAATATTCCTTATTTTTAATAAGTGATCCCTAATAGAGAGAGGACATGTTACTACTTTTCTAAGGTTACCTATATTAGGTATCCAATTGGTTTCCCATATGCTCATGTTGGAATGGTAATGGGGTGACCAAGTGATATCTTTTGAACATAATTCCCATCCCTTTTGAATACTTTTCCAGACGAATGAGCCTTTATTTTTTGCTACACTAGTACCATAAGAGGTGATGATTAATTTAGACCAGGAGGTTATAACATTTGTAAGAATTCTCCATACTAGGCTAGCTAGTGTGCATAGATTCTTAGACATTGCATTATGAATACCTAAGTCGCCATATGATTTTGGTTGGCATAGTGTAGACCATTTAACCAGATGAATTTTTCTTTTTTCTAATGTGCTACCCCATATAAAATCCCTTTGAATTTTATCAATTTTATTAAGGATGTTTTTTGGTAGTAATGTGTACTGCAGACAGTGATTGGGGATTGAATTAAGGCAAGATGGGATAGGGTTGTCTTTCCTGCTAAGTTAATGAATTTCAACTTCCAAGATGCTAGTTTAGTTCTCATTTTATCAATTAAAAATTGAAAGTCACTAGGCCTTGGACAATTGTTTAAAATTGGGAATCCCAGGTATATACCAAAGTTGTCACATTTCTTTATACCTAGTCTAGTTGTAACATATTTAATGAGAGAAGGAGAACAATTCTTAGAAAAGAGAATCTTTGATTTAGCACTGTTGATGCTTTGTCTTGATAGAGTACCAAACTGTTGTAGACCATTTTTAATGGCATGACGTGATTTATTATTTACCTTTGCCATTAAAGTAAGATCATCAGCAAAAAATAGGTGAGAAAACTTAGGGCATCTATTTCCTAAGGTTATTGGATCCCAATTTCTAATGTCAACTTGATGTTCTATATATATTGTTAGCATTTTCAAGTAAAGGATGAATATATAGGGTGAAATGAGATCATCTTGCCTAATGCCTCGACTTGGCTCAAAGTATTTTGTGACAGAGCCATTAACTAAAATTGCTATACTGCTTGTTGAAATACAACTTAATAAAATCTTAGAGAATTTGGGAGGGAATTGGAAGCATTTTAGAGTGTGATGAACAAAGGACCATTCCAAACGGTCAAAAGCCTTTTCTAGATCAATTTTTAATATCATTTGGCCATGTCTGCCTTTTATCTTTTTTAAATTGGAAACGAGTTCTTGGATGATGATTGCATTATCCGAAGCTCTTCTATTTTTCATGAAACTAGTTTGGAAGGGGCTAATCAATTGCTCAAGGAATGGTTTTAGTCGATTTGCAAGAATTTTTGTAATTATTTTATATATAGTATTGCAAAGCCCAATTGGTCTGAAATTTCTAATGTTGTTAGCATTAGATATTTTTGGGATAAGGCACATATATGTTCTATTAATATCTTTAGGTATTTCCTGGTTTCTAAGGATGTCATGACAAAGCTTGGTTACCGAATGCCCTATTTTTTTTTAAATATTTTTGGAAAAATAAAGGGTGGAGGCCATCTGGCCCAGGGGCTTTGAAAGGTTTGAATGAATATAAGACCCTTATAATTTCAATGTCTAACAGGGGGATATCAAAAATACTTAGGTTTACATTAGTACGAGAAGAGGGGTTTTCTAGAGGATTATTCCAACTAGTTAGGGAGTGGGAAGTAGCGAATGTAGATGTGAAATAAGTGAGCACATGCAACATAATAAGGTGGTGTTCATTGATCCAGTTTCCGGTATCATCCTTAAAGAAATTTATTTTGTTTCTTCTTTTCCTATTAGTGGCCGAGATATGGAAAAATTTAGTGTTAGCGTCACCTTCATTTAACCACAAGATTCTAGACCTTAATTTCCAATAGTTTTCTTTAATTTTTAGAATATCATTGTATTCCCTTTTTAAATCATTTTCTAGTGTACGAAGGAAATTTCTTGTGGTATAGCTATTGAAATTTTGGATTCCTTGAATTCTAGCAAGTAATTTTCTTCTTTTTCCCATGATGTTACCAAATGTGTTGTTCTTCCAAGGTTTTAATTTTTTCACAAAGTTTAGGCTAGCTTTAAAATAATCAGATCCATACCAATTTTTTTCAACAATTAATTGGAATTCTGGATAGTTGCACCAAAAGGTCTCGAGCCTAAATGGTATATTATGAGTCAACCTATTTTTTGAAATTAATTCAACTAGTATAGGATTATGGTCTGAGTAAGTCTTGGGTAAGTGTATTATAGAGATTTTTGGAAAAAGTTCAATCCATTCCTCATTCCCTAATATCTTATCTAATCTTACCATTACAAGCCCTTTATTCTTATGTCTGTTATTAGACCATGTATACTTACACCCTTAAAGCCCAGGTCAATTAGGTTACAACTATTAATCTTTGACCAAATATACCTAGCTCTACTATATTTAATTGGTTTTCCAGCAAATTTTTCATTTGAGGTTAAAATATTATTAAAATCCCCCTACCATCCAAGTCCCTCTATAGAATTTTCTAATATTCTCTAGGTTTTCCCACATCATATCTCTATTATGAATATCAGTAGTAGCATAAATTGAAGAATAAAGCCAGGATTTACGTATAGGAAGTACCTCTATAGTTGCATGGATTTTTTGATTCCTACGGACTTCATTTTGAACAGTGACCATTTCATGGTTCCACATCATAACCATACCTCCTGACTGGCCTTCCGCTGGCACCTCTATCATCTCCGTAAATCCAAAGTCATTGAGCATCTCAACATGATTTCCCATTATTGTTTCTAATAAGGTCACCATGCAAGGCATATGCATACATTTCCCTAAAATTCCTCCTAAAATTTGTCATTGTTCCCACCCCTTATGTTTCATATAATGAAATTTGTTGGATGGTTCATAGAGATATTAATGTTTGAGTTTCCCGGTTCCCCGTTCTCTCTTACTCCCCCTAGAATGACGGGATTCCTTCTCAGTGATGGCACTAGGATCGTGGCTCTACTGTCCACTGTTGGATCCTGTGGTGGTCTTATGTCCATCGAACATTTGCAGAGCGCCAGTGGGCAATTGAGCACATGCCTCTTCTCGTGTGTCTCCATGAAGAGAAACACCTTTATCCCGTCGAGATTTGAGAACTTTAGGACTCGCTCTAAGCCTAGGTTGATAGGTTCGTCTTCCTCTTCCATCGTTGCTTATACTAGCCGTGACACTTGATCTGCATGGTTGTGTGGTGGGGATGATGGATGGAATACTGGAGGGATTGTTTGTTCCTGATTTTCCTGAGTGATTTCCCATGGTAAGAATATGGGATTGAGTTGAGAGTACATTTCTGTCGAGAAGAATGGTAGGTCCAAGGAGGCATTCTATGGATTGATTGGATTGAATTGAGGTGGCATGTTCCATTGATTCCTCATTACATGCACCATTTGTGGGTTCATTGAGGGAGTCAGAGGTTGAAGAATGTTGTTCAACCAAACTTGATTTAGGTAGTTGTTCATGGCTAGCCTCATTCCCTCTGTTATTAGTTGGGCTAGGTAATGAGTGTGTGGAGTATCACTATTGCTTCCTGGTCGTTGATTTGAACATTGAAAGAGATTGCATGTCCCATTAGACCTAATTCCATCCACGAGGCAGGTTGGTAGTCTTGTGCTTGTGGAGGTTGGGCATAGACAATCTGAAGTTTTTCTAGTGGGTGAAGAGGTGGTAGGTTTTCCATTGTTTGATTTCTGTGTTGGCGAAGGATTTGGACAAGTCTGTTTCTTCTCCTTAGGGTTGATGGAAGCCTTGGAATCTTTAATGGGGGATTGAGTATTTAATAAGTTGGTGGTAGGCGTGGGATTGGTGCTACTAGAAGAGTGTGAGGGATTGGGGGATAGGGTAATGATTGAGTTTTCCAAGTGCATGGCTTTTGGTTGCTCAATGTCTTGCTTTATAGGAAGATCCTTAATATCCTTTTCGTCTTCTAAGATGAAGGTCATTTGGTTATTTTTGTTTTCCTTAGTTTCCATTTGGCCAACATGCTCCGAATGTAGTATATTGCCATATCTAGGGAATAGATTTTGTTCATTCCCTTCGGTTAACTCAGGATTATGGATAGATTTTGTTTAAGAGTGTTAATAGGTGTAGTATGGTTATTATTAGTAGAAGTGTTAGTTTTGTCCTTTAGGGTGTCATTTTGCATGGCACTGTTATCTTTGTTTTTTGTTTAAATTAGTATAAGCCACGTTGGAGTCCAACATATTTGTGTCCTTGTTTTGAGTGGACAAGTATTCACTTGCATGGCTATTATTAATTTTTAATATGTTATTAGTATTCTCATTAGTGGTTTCATGTAAAACTATTTGCTTAGTATTCAGGAGAGAGAAGTGTTTTTAATAGGAATAGTGGTTTGTTTCTTAACCATAGTGGCAAGATTTTTAGCATTTGTAAAGAGTATAGATTTGATGGGTTCTTTTGATTTGTATTGTAACATTTGGGTGTCCAAATACATACATGTATTGGCGTTGAATAGATTAACGGAGATACCTAGACCATTGATGTTTTTGGCTGGATTATTGATGAATTGAGAAGTATTTTTTACTCCTTGCTTTCTTCTTTTGTTGAAGGAGACAATTTTCCATCCCGCTTCTGGATCTTCCATTATTGTAGTAGGTTTTTGTTCCTTAGTTGAATGCTTGTTATCCATGTTTGTTTTGTGTATATAGCCACACTGTCCTAATGAGTGTCCAAGCCTACCACAATTTTTACAAAGGAAGTTTTCTCTTTCGTAATGAATATATTATTTATGGTGGCCAACATATAGGAAAGATTGAACTAGAATTTCTAGGGGAATTTTCACACAAATTCTTGCATAGAGACCCCTTAGTGTTGTTGATGTACAAACATCAATTTTAAGTAGGCGTCCTATTGCATTACCAATCTTCTCAAGGATTTTGCCATCATAAAATTCCGTTGGCAATTGAGGAAGTCTAATCCATTCTGCCGATGTAGTCAATTTTTATTTGTAGCCTCGAAATTTGGTTTTCATCTTGAAATGGATAGGAAGTGACCATTGATGAACCATGGTCCTTGGTGGATAGCTTTATCCATATTTTCTTTTTTTCTTGAATTTGATAATATAGTAATCCTCTCCAAGATCAATTAATGAGAAATCTTCCGTTGGCTTCCATAATTCTTAGATCTTTTTTTTAAAATAATGGTGTAGCATGCGTTTTCCCACCAGCTTAACTATGATTGAGCATTTCCATGGCTCATAAATTTATTGTTTGTCTTCTTCAGTTAAAGAAATTCTTTTAATGTCCCTTGCATTGGAGATTGATGCATGTTCAAACGTTTCTTCTTCTAGGGGGTTGTTGTCAGGTCCATGTCAGTCTGGCCTAGATTTGTAGTAAAATTCATTGGGTTAGAGGCAGTTAACATATCCTTGAAGGAGGATTTGTTCTTCCATTCATTTTGAATAGCTTTATCATGTACAATATCCGGGGGTTTAGGTGGAATATTGGTTTCAAATTCGTAGGATTGAGGATTCATGGTTCGTAGGGTTGAACTTCTTGATTTCTTCTTCACTACACTTACAACTCTTAGATGCCCTTCAAGTAAAAGCTATCAAATACCATTTGGCTAGAAGTTAGACGAAAATCTTTATCAATTCAAGGGTTGTCTTTAAAAAATGGGGGCGAGAGAGGCATATTAAATAGAGGCATAGGCATTGTAGTTGGCCTTGCTAAGACTTTCAACTCACAGTGATATGAGCATCTTGTTGGAAACAAAAATCTTCTTTATTAGTTTATGCAATTTTATATTGTGTGAGATGAGATATATTTTGGTTAATTGGTTAAAGAGCCTTAACATATTTGATTTGAGATGGTGTTTAAGAATGTGTATTTTACTGGATTTGCAGGGGAATATCAAATTTGTGACAACATTAAACAATTGGATCCAAGTAAAGTTGGCAGTGTTGTTCAATATGGAAAAGTTAAATCCTTGTTAAGACTCAAAGCAATCGAAGAGTCCCTTACTTATAATCAAGTTAATCCATTTGAAGGACTTCAGAACTACACTTCTAGAATCATACAACATGTTCAACTTACAGGTATGCTAGCAGAAACTGAACAGTCGTTCCTCCATCCAAGTTGAGATTGCGTTCTGCTAGTTCAATGTTTAGTACAGCCTCTAGAGAACCCAATGCTTAGAAGACAAAGTATGTGCACAAACTTTCCCTTTCTGAAACTAGACATATACTTACCAAGTCACAAGACAATAAAAGTGACCAAAATGAGTTACCTAATTTACCGCAAGTGAGAGAAATTGGTTTTTCCAACTCGACAGCCTTTTATTAGGATTGTCAAGGATGAATCTAAAGTCAATTGGTCTAGGTTTGTTAGTCAGTATTGGGAAGCCGGGTACTTCCCAAAATTATCATTGACTTTGATTTTAAGGATGCTGGAAATGGAATTTTTTAGGTTAGTAGAGTAGTTCTTTGAAAAGATTATTTTAGTTTTTGTATGGTTTATTTTTTGCCCTGATAGGGATCTGAAGTATTCAAGAGATCGCTTGATTGTGTTGGCAGATTTCTCATTGGCTGTTGCCATTAAGGTTAACTCATCTATGAAAAATAAGTGAGAAAGGCAGGGTCCTGTTGGACTGTAATGACCCGGTCGGTCGTTACGTAGAACATGCATTTATTTTCACTATTTCTGCCTTGTTGTAGCTTGGTTAGACAGTTCATGATGAGTTAGATGTGGTTAACTTGAGTTTGGAGTGGTTATAGAAGGAATTGAGACACTTAGTCCCTAAAAATAGCCTTAGAGTTGGAAAAATCAATCGGAAGTTGACTTATTGGGAAGCGACCTCAAAATAGGGATTTTATGGCTCGGGTAGCTTTGTTAGGTAATTTGGGACTTAGGAGTGTCTTCGGAATATTTTTGTGATGTCCTGTGTAGAATACGGCTTGAATTGGCGAAGGTTAGTTTTTGGTGATTTCCGTGGAAAATAGGCTATCGGGGTCGGAATGGAATTTCGAAAGTTGGAACAGGTTCGTAATGTCATTTTGTATATGTTTGCTAAATTTCAGGTCAATCGGAGTTGTTTTGGGTAGTTTCAGCATTGTTGGTGGAATTTAAAAAAATTCAAAGTTCATAGGCTTGAATTCGATGTGTTTTTGGGGTTTTGATGTTGTGTTTGATGTTTCGAAGGCTCGACTAAGTTTGAATGACCATGTATGATGCGTTGGTATGTTTGGTTGGGGTCTCGAGGGGCTCGGGATGGTTTTGGGTGGTTAACGGGGAGTTGGAATGGTTTTTTCTATTGCTGCTACTGGTGTTTTCGCACCTGCGGAAGGGGAGCCGCAGGTGCGGTCCCGCAGGAGAGGACATGGCTTCGTAGGTGCGGAAGTTTGGCTAAGTGAGAAGAGTCCGCAGGTGCGAGGTAATTGCCGCACCTGTGAGGCCGCAGGTGCGGGAGGTCGATCGCAGGTGCGGAAGTTGAGGTCCTTGGGATTTTCCGTAGGTGCGCACCTGGGATCCGCAGGTGTGGAACCACTGGGCAGAAGGTATAAAAGCGTGCCTTTGCGAATTTTAGCCATCTTTCTCAATATTTCATCCGGGTTTGAAGATTTGGAAAGGATTTTGAAGAGGGAATTTGATAGTTCTTCATTAAGGTAAGGTTTTTGGACTCTAAACTCGTTTATATGTGATTAAAGGTCGGATTTATGGTGGAAAATTTGGGAAAAATTGGTGTAAATTGGGTAATTAGGGCTTGGGATTAAGAGGCTTTAAAATGGGGATTTGAGGGGTCATTTGGACTCCGATTACAGTGTTCTTGGTATGTAGAGACTCGTGGGAGGACGAGGATTCTTGTGGAATAAATTTTATTGAGTTCCGAGACGTGGGCCCGGGGGTCGGGTTTGACCGATTTCGGAATTTTCGAGTATTTTTGATAACTTTCGATTGGGATTAGTTCCTTAGCATATTATAATGATATTCATCTGATTGTTGGTAGATTTGGAGCACTCGGGGGCCGGATTTAGAGGCAAGGGTACTGCAGAGTAGTATATTAGCCGGATTTGAGGTAAGTAACGCTTCCAAACTTGGAACTGAGGGTTCGAAACCCCAAACTATCTGATATTTGATGTTAATTAAGGTGACGCACTTGCCAAGTGACGGGCATGCAGGCGTACACCAAATATTTGTAGCCTGGCTCATCCCACGGCACTATCTAATGGTTACCTCAAGTTGATGTTGGTACTGTGAAGGTTGCATTTACCTTGAACGCAATAGAAATCATGCTAAGTATAAATGTTAAGGCTTCACGCCGATAGGTTCAGACCAGAACAGTCGATTATTGCTGTCTCTATTTATGATTATTGTTTTCATGTACTCAGTCCTGTTATAGTATATTTTTCATGCCTCAGTCTCGTAAATTGTTAGTTTATTCTATATTATCATTGGCTTGGGCTGATTTTCATATGTTAAAGCATGGTGAGTGAGACTGGAAGGTACTGACTGAGTGAGGCTTGGAGCCTGGTTTTGAGACAGTTATGAGGTCGGACTACACACCGCAGCAACCCTGGAATCATGCCTTCGTTGGCTTGATATAACGCTTGGGCTTATAGGAGCCCCTCCGGAGTCTTTACACCCCAGTGAGCGCATAGATATTGAGGGATGGATCTTCCCAGACATGGATCTTGTCCGAGTGATATGTTCCGGAGATGGACCTTCTCCGTGGGGCTTAAGTTCTGGAGATGGATATTCTTTGTGGGGTTGGATCGACCTTTTTCCTCAGTACTAGGTGACTGTGTCACTTGTGTTTATGTATTATCCGGGATGGACTTTCCCTGGGCCGGAAGGCCAGATTCTAGTACTGAGTGGACCACCTTATGAGAGTTTGATTACTGAGTACACATCATTCCTGATTCTATATGAATTCACGCGGGTATGCAGGGATACAGACATAAATTGATGCATCTTGTTTATTTTCTGATATATTACTGTCATGTCCAAGTTATATACTGTTGTTCAAAATTATCGGAGGTTTAGTCTGTCACTACCTCTCAGCCCGTAGTTTGGTTTCGTTACTACTGAGTTGGTGTACTAACATTACCCCCTGCACCTTGTGTGCAGATCCAGGTACATCGAGATTCAACGCTGGTCAGTGAGTAGCAGGAGTTTCATCAGAGTTGACGAGGTAGCAGTTGGCGACCGTGATCTCGTTATCTCTTTCTCTTCTACCTGTCGTATTTACTTTCAGACTATGTTGATCATTTCTTTTAGGGTTGTATTATGTATTAGCACCTCATGACTGTGTGACACCGGATCCGGGAGTTGTATATTTTGGGCATTTGGTTTCATAAGTTTCTTTAAATACAGATCTTTATTATATTTAACTTCAGGTAGTTGAGAAATGATAATTTCCTTAATAAACGGTTCAGGATTAGTTACAATAGGTGGCTGGCCTGGTTTCATGACAGGCGTCATCACGACTCCGAAATTAGGTCGTGACATGGACTTAATTTAATGGGGTCCCAAAGTGTTAAATCAACTTGATGATTTATGAGGATAGAGAGTAGTTCAAAAAATATATTAAAACTTAGGTGGTTCAATAACTAGTTATCGACACACGCTTTAGATCTACATGGTAATCACAGACATTGAAATTGTTATTTGCATCCGGTCCTATAAATTTAATTGCAGCATGATCATATGTCATGAAATTAATATGAAAATTTGACACCATAACAATTTGAGTTTTATATTCAAACTAGTAAACTTACCCGCGCTTTGCGCGTGGTTTAAGAAACATCAATAAAATTTTAAAAAATAATTTATCGAGTTAATAACAAATGTAGATATTATCCCTATTTTTATGAGAAAGAAAATCGCCAATAAATAAAATATATTTGGTTTAATTCATAAATTTAATTTATTTGTAGCAAATAATCAATATGATGTATAGTTAATTGTATATTATCAATGAATATTACTTAAGTTTTATCCAATTAAGAAAATCCAAGACCTAAAGAAATAAAACCTAAAATAAAAATAAAAGTTGCATAGATTCTTAAAGCTACCAATTATGTCACGCTCCGATTTTCCCTCCGAACGAGTTCGTGATGGCACCTAGTCTAGACGACTAGGTAAACCTAAACATTCAAGTGAATTAAGAGTACACGAGGCAAAACAGAGAAAAATAACATAAAATGATAATAATACTCAATGCCGCTCGGCATTTACAACTTACTTCGCCCCAGACCCGAAATATCTACAACATCACAAGCTAAACTCTATGGATCAATGTACAAAACTGGAAATGAAAGTGTAGTCTCATATACAAACTATAACTATGCTAAGATAGGAGGGGGACTCGAAAGCTCTGCGGAAGCTGCAGAAATACCTCAAAGTCTCCCAAATATCTGCTACGCTACTGACTCCGGAACAGTGCGCTGGTACCTGGATCTGCACATCGGAAAAACATGCGCAGAAGGGCGTGAGTACTCCACATTCGGTACCCAGTAAGTGCCAAGCCTAACCCTAGTCAGGTAGTGACGAGGTCAGGTTGCGGCTCTACTGAGTTTGCAAAAATAAACAGATATAATTAACAGTTAAGTAAAGCAGTAATAATTAACGGGAAGTAAAGTGAACCGGAAAGAACGAATGTATTAAATCTCAGTTCCGCACAACATATAAATCAATAGATAGTCGTGCAATGCAATGCAAGGGAAAGTCTCAGGTCTCAGCCCGCAGTCCCAATGTAAATATGCAATGCAATGCAAGAGAAAGTCTCAGGTCTCGGCCCGCAGTCCCAATGTAAATATGTGATGCAATGTAGGGGAAAGTCTCAGGTCATAGTCCGCAGTCCCAATGCAAATATGCAATATAATGCAAGGGAATGTCTCAAGTCATAGCCTGCAGTCCCAATGTAAATATGTAATGCGAGACGTATTTTCGACATAGCGTAATTCAAAAGTTTAGGAAAAACAGTTGGCAAATATAGAGTAAAGTACTTAAGCCAGTTTCAAATAATAGAAACGAGTGGAAAACCAGGGTAAAATTGTTTGACTTGATAAAATCTTAAGTCACTACTCAGTTAAACCAATAACGGGAATAATAGGAATTTAAGATGAAGTATGCCATAGTAGGAAACAATGGAATTAGTGAAAATATCCCGTTCACGTACTCGTCACCTCACGTACACGGGGTTTTTATGTAAAAAATCAGTTATAAATGCCTAAGGGAAATTCCCCAACACAGAATTAGGCAAGCCACTTACCTCGACTGTGCTAATCAACCAATAATCACGCTCTTGCCACGGGTATCCAACTCCGGGTGGCCCAAATCTATTCAATTCGATTGCATAAGGTAAATATCATTTCAAGAAATCACAATAACTAATTAATTCGAAGCTAATACGCGAAATTAGGAATTTTGACCAAAACGCCCCTCGGCCCACGTCTCGGAATCGGATAAAGTTATATTTTTCCGGACACCCATTCACTCACGAACTCACTCGAACAAGAATTATCGAAATCCGATGTCAAAAACTCCCTAAATTCTCAGATTTTTGGTTGGGGGAGTTTCATCAAGTTTCCATGGTTTCCACCCATTTTTGTTAATTAGATTAAGGAAAACGATGTGGGTTAATGGTCTAACAATGAATTAGGATTAGAAAACGTTACCTATGATCCTTCTCTTCAAAACCCACTGAAAATCGCCAATTCCCGAGATCTCAAACGATTTTAGACTTATGAATTTCAAACACTCAGATTTTGGAACAAAACAACACAGGAATCTCGCACCTGCAGTCCCTTTAAACGCACCTGCGGAAATTCCATCACAGGTGCGGAAATCACTTAAGATCACCTGGGGCCGCACATGCGATCGTTTGGTCGCACCTGCGGTACCGCACCTGCGAAACCCAGGTCGCACCTGTGAATACTGGCCACCCCACTCACAACCGCACTTGCGACCAGGGCAGCCGCACCTGCGTGTCTGCACCTGCGGAAAAGCCATCGCAGGTGCGAGACACCTGAAACAGGTCTGGTTTAGCAGCACATAAGGCTCCAATTTCACCCGTTGGGCATCCGAAACAACCCCGAGGTCCCGGGGACCTCAACCAAACCTACCAAATGACCCTAATACCTTATTCAAACTTGTCCGGGCCTTAAAAACACATCCCATAATATCAAAATCATCAATTATGCATAGATTCAAGCCTAAGAACTTAGGAATTTTCAAGAATTCACATTCGACGCCGAAACACGTCAAAACTCGTCCGAATGACCACAAATTTTGCACACAGGTCATAAATGACATTCTGGACCTGCTGTCGCTTTCGGAATCCCATTCCGAGTCCGATATCAAAATATCGTCTATCGGCCGAAATCGCCGAAATTCTAACTTTCGCCAATTCAAGCCTAAATATACAACCGACCTCGAAAGCACATTCCAAACACGCTCCTGACCCTGAAATCACTCAACGAAGCTAACAGAGTCAACGAAATTCCATTCTGAATCCGTCTGCATACAGCTCTAGCTACGACCCGATTTTTAAAGCTGAAATTCACATTAAAGGACTATGTGACCAAAATCACTTCGAATTTCGCCACTCAACGCTCCGACAAGTTCCATTAACATAATTAGACATGGGAGAAGTAGTTATTAGGGAATCAAGGCGCTAACTCTCAAAATGACCGACTGGGTCGTTACAAATTACACGAATAAAATAAATTAAATTATTGTTAGTTTTATATTGAGAAGCTGAAAACTTCTATGAGAAAAAATCTATACTACTCAAGTGGAAGTCTAATCGATGCAGGACTGACATTGATTAGACAGTTACAAACACCCTAAAAACTAGGCTAATTAAGTAGAGATGGGACTTCTTGAAACTGGTTCAATTTGGATAAGTACTAGGAATTTGAATTGAACCAAATGTAGATAGAGTCTTGCTCATGTATGATTGTAATTAATTTAATAAGTATATGGAGATGAGTATGTACCTTGTCAGTCAGATGAACCAGCATGGATGAACCAGGTTCATCTTGTTAAAAAAATTTGATTTGCCTCAATTTACAAAGATAGAGAAACATCATTAGCACCAAGGGAATCATATTAATACATGGCAAGAGAGTATGGCAATAAAGACATGATACTGAGTAATGATTAGTATGGTTAAGTACCTAAGTTAAGATTTCTAGACAATTTTTTTTTCCAATTTTTTTCATTTTTGTTTTTCCAATTAGGTGATCTTAATCATCCCTAATTCAAGCATGTTTCTCTCAAAATGCTCCCTACTAAGTGCTTTAGTGAAGATATCTGCAATTTTCTTGTCAGTAGCACAAAATTCAATTGAGATCATTCCTTTTTCATAGTTGTCCCTAAGGCAGTGGTGTCTAACATCTATGTGCTTAGTTCTCTTATGATGAACTGGGTTCTTGGTCATACTAATTGCACTAGTATTATCACAGAAAATAGGAATGCATCCCACATCTATATCAAAGTCCATGAGTTGTTGCTTAATCCACAGCAAGTGAGCACAACATGAGGTTGCAGCAACATATTCAGCCTCAACAGTAGACAGAGCTACTGAATATTGTTTCTTGGTGGCCCAAGACACAAGGCAGGCGCCCAAAAAGTGAGCCATGCCTGAGGTACTTTTCCTGTCAATTAGGAAACCTGCATAATCAGTATCAGCATATCCTATAAGGTCGAAATTACTACCTTTAGGATACCAAAGGCACAAATCAGTGGTGCCTTTCAGATATCTCAAAATTCTCTTCACTGCAGTTAGGTGGGACTCCTTTGGATTTGCCTGAAACCTCACACAAAATCCTACACTGAACACAATATCAGGTCTACTGGCAGTGAGATATAATAGAGACCCAATCATCCCTCTATATAACTTCTGATCAATAGATGAACCAGGTTCATCCACATCCAATTTTGTAGTCGTGGCTATGGGGGTGTCTATTTCCTTTGAGTCCTCCATTTTAAACTTCTTCAGCAGTTCTTTCACATACTTTTGTTGATGGATCATTGTTCCATTTGGGGTTTTCTTGATTTTCAAGCCTAAGAAGAAGTTCAGCTCACCCATCATGCTCATCTCAAACTCGCTCCCCATAAGTGTCGAAAATTCCTTACTCAATTTTTCAGTAGTTTCCCCAAATATAATATCATCCACATATATTTGCACAACCAGGAGTTCTTTACCATTTTCCTTTAAGAACAAGGTGCTGTCAATTTTGCCTCGTTTGTACCCATGTTCTAACAGGAATTTTGATAGCCGCTCATACCATGCTCTAGGTGTTTGTTTGAGACCATAGAGAGCCTTGTCAAGTTTGTATACGTGGTCAGGTGACTCCTTGCTTTCAAAACCTGGAGGCTGTTTGACAAATACATCTTCCTTCAGATAGCCATTGAGAAAGGCACTCTTAACATCCATCTGATGGAGAGTGAATTCCATATGTGCAGCAAATGCTATAAGAAGTCTGATTGCCTCCAGTCTTGCCACAGGGGCAAAGGTCTCATCATAGTCAATTCCCTCTTCTTGACTATACCCTTGAACAACCAGTCTGGCCTTGTTTCTTGTAACAGTTCCATCCTCATCGAGCTTGTTCCTGAAGACCCACTTTGTCCCAATCACAGATCTGTGGCCTGGGTACCAAGTGCCATACTTGACTTCTTTAAAACTGATTCAGCTCCTATTGCATGGCATTTACCCAATCAGTATCTTGTAGGGCTTCACCAATGTTCTTTGGTTCGATTAAGGATAGGAAGGCATCAAACGCACACATATTTTTCAAGGAGGCTCTTGTTTTGATTCTGGATGACAAATCTATTATGATGTTCTCAAGAGGGTGAGAACTTTGATATCTGTGTGGTTTGAGCACCAATTTTTCACTTCTGGATGATTCTATGGTGTCTTGGTGTTGTGGAACAGGATCAGGGCCAAGATTCACATGTTGAGTTCCCCCTGTCATGTTGCTTGGGTTAGTTGGACCTGGTCCATCACCTTTCCATCTTCCATGGCTGCTTCAATGTGTTCACTGCTTCTCACCAGTCCAAGCTCCTCATCTTCTTGTTCCTTTCTCTGAGAAAGAGTGTTAGTTTCATCAAAGACAACATGCACTCTCTTCCACACACATAGTTCTTTTATTGTACACTTTATAGGCTTTGTTATGTGATGAATATCCCAAGAATACTCCCTCATCACTTCTGGGATCAAATTTACCTAGGGAATCTTTGCCATTATTGTGCACAAAGCATTTGCATCCGAAAGCCCTAAGATGGGATATGTTGGGCTTTCTCCCTTTAAGTAATTCATAAGGAGTCTTCTCTACCAGTGGCCTGGTCATACATCTATTGATTATATAGCAAGCAGTGTTTATTGCTTCTGCCCAGAAGCTGTGTGGTAGTTTGCTAGAAAGAAGCATGATTCTTGTCATGTCTTCAAGAGTTCTATTTTTTCTTTCCACAACCCCATTTTGCTGTGGAATTCTAGGGGCAGAAAAGTTATGATTGATACCATGTTCATCACAGAACTCAGCAAACTTTGCATTCTCGAATTTAGTACCATGGTCAGATCTTATTGATGCTAGTTAATGTCCTAATTGATTTTGGGTTTTCTTAACAAATGAGGTAAACATATCAAACGCTTCATCCTTAGATATCAGAAATAAGGTCCAAGTGAACCTTGAATAATCATCAACTAGCACCATCACATATGTCTTACCACCTCTGCTCAGAGTTCTCATTGGACCACACAAATCCAGACGAACCAATTCCAACGTCCTGTTGGTACTGATCATTTTCTTACTTTTGAATGAGGATCTTACCTGCTTCCCCCTTGCACATGCCTCACAAACTTTGTCTTCCTTGAACTTAATGTTAGGGAGTCCCACCACTAAGTCCTTAGAGACTAATTTGTTAAGCTGATTTAGACTTGCATGTCCAAGTCGTTTGTGCCAAAGGAGGGGATCACTGTCCAAAACACTTAAGCAAGTGAGTTCATTTTCAGACAGTGTGGACAAGTCTATGACATAGATATTATTCATTCTCTTTCCCTGCAAAACAATCTTGTCAGTAAGCAAGTTAATCACAAAACATTTTGTGGAAGTGAAAGCAACCAGGTTACCTTTGTCACACAATTGTGACATACTGATCAGGCTATATTTCAAGCCATCTATCAAGTACACATGTTCGATGGAACGTGTGTCATCCTTACCTACTTTGCCAACCCCGATAATTTCACCTTTCTTTCCATTTCCAAAGGAGGCATTTCCTCCTTTGAGGTTTTCAAGTGAAAGGAACTGTTCCTTGTTCCCCGTCATATGCTTTGAGCAGCCACTACCCAAAAACCAAATTTGGCTGCTTACTCTCAATTATACCTACAAAAAGGAAATCAGGGGTTATTTTTAAGAACCCAAACTAGTTTGGGTCCTTTTCTATGAGAGAATGGATGAATTAAATTTTTTCTGGCCCAATTTGGTAGCCAATTTTTCTTTTTAACAAACCTCTCATTTTTTTGACTGGCCTGCTCTCTTGCAGTGCACTCAGTTTTGAAGTGGCCAGTCTTACCACAGTGGGTGCAGATTTTATTTTCAGGAAGAGTGAGATACTTGCTTTTGGGATCCCACTTGGGCAATTGACTCCCAAAGCCAAGCCCTCTTCGATTTCTACTGTGATTCTTTTGAAACCATGTCAAGGCATCAGAGGATTTATTCCATTTACAAGTTCGATCTAATTCATGTTTGACTTTGACAAGTTCTTCTATAAGTGTTCTTATCTGTTCATCCTTGGCATACATCTTATCTTTTAGTTTTTCCATATTTTCTTCCAACATGATATGAGAATGATCAACAACCTTTTTACTGGATCCTAGCTTCAGTTTTAAGTTTTCAGATTTTAGCTCTAGAATCTCAGTTTCAAGTGGATGAACCTGGTTCAACAAGACATTGTTTTTCTTTTCAGATTCACCTAATCTGATTTCCAGGTTCATGCTTTTGGCTTTTAGCATGGCACATTCTTGAGAAAGTTGATCCTTCTCTTTGGTTGTTTATTCAGAATCATCCATGAAATCAAGTAGCAACTCAAAGAGCTTTTCTTTAGATAGGAACTTTATTTTGTTTTTAAGATGGGAGATACTTACCTCTGGTTCTTCATGTGATTCCTCATCAGATTCGCCAATAGCCATGAGCGCCTGATCTTCAGTCTCACCATCTTCTGATTCTTCATCTGAACTTTCCCCCCAAGCAACAACCATAGCTTTTGTTGTGGTTCTCTTGGGTTGGACCAGTTCCTTCTTTCATATCTCTCCTTTTTCCACTCCGATTCCCACAAAGGCCGTTTTTGATAAGGTGGTCAGTTTTTCCACACTTGTAGCATCCCTCGTTGGTTGGCCTTTCTGGAGCTTTAGCTTTGTTGTAATTTCCTCCTCTAGAGATGCCTTTCTTCCTCATGAGAAAGTTTCTGAATTCTTTGGTAATCATGGCCATCTCATCTTCCTCAAGATCTGCTCCCTCAGTGATCCTAAGTGCTTGACTCCTCTCCTTCTTTGGACCATCCATATTCATTGTCTGCCTTCTTAGTTCATAGGCAGTAAGGTTTTCAATTAGCTCGTCCAATCTGAGGGTTTCCATATTTTTGGATTCCTAGATGGCAGTGATCTTGCTTTCCCAGGATATTGGCAAAACCCTTGTCAGGATTTTTTCTACCCTATCTTCTTCAAGAATTACTCTACCAAGAGACTTAAGTTCATTTGTCAAGGTTGTGAACCTTGTGTACATCTCTTGTATTGTCACACCTTCTTTCATAGTAAAGTTTTCATATTGAGAGTATAGTAGAGTACCTCTTGATCGTTTTACCTGAGGTGTTCCTTCATGGGCCACTTGCAAGGTATCTCATATTTCTTTGGCAGTGGTGCAGCTTTGGATTCTGCTATACTCATCTGGACCTAGTCCACAAACTAGCCACTTTTTGGCCTTGCATTCTTCTCCTATTTCTTCATATCCTCAGTAGTGCAGTCAGCTCTAGTCTTTGGTAAATCTACACCTTCAGCAGTCTCCTTCATGGTAGCTAGAGGACCATCAGTGACTATGTCCCAGAGTTCATAGTCTTCTCCAATCAGGTGGTCCTTCATCCTGTTCTTCCACCAGGAGTAATACTGGCCATTGAAGAGTGGTGGCCTTGCAGTTGATTGACCCTCCCAGTTTCCAGGTGGTGCACTCATTTTGATCTTTTCCAAGGTGTTAGCCTTTTCAAGGATAACCTGCTCTGATACCAATTGATGTTTTACACTTCAATACCACACAAGAGGGGGGGGGTGATTTGTGTGGTGTCTAATTTTTCGAGTGCTGTCTTAGTAGAAGAACCTGGCTCTTCTTGGTGTTCTAACCTCTACTGTTGCGGAATAATAAATGCAGTAAAGTAAAAACACAAAGATTTTTACATGGAAAACACCTAGCTCAAAAGGTGAAAAAGCCACGACCTACTCCTCAGTATGATTTTCACAAACTCTTCACTACAACTTTGAGCCAAACAACATTTACAAAATAAACTCTTTTGTAAACCTAGGACTAACTATAATCCCTTTGTAGCAACCTAGCCTCTAGCTTATTGTGACAAGCTTCAAGTTAACTCTAACTTGAACAGTGTGTACCTATTACAATTCCTTCTAAGTAAGATGAAAAGATACAATATTAAAAAACCTACTACAACCAACTAGACTCAACAAACAAACAGATGAAACTGGTTCTTCTAGCTGGTCAGTAGACTTTGTGTCGCACAAGGATTCTTCTTGCAAAATATCTCTGGGAATTTTTCTTTCAATTCTTGTTCTACTTCTGCCTTTGTGCGATCTATTCTTCAGTAGTAATACTTAAACATTATATAGTGCCTGAAGTTAAGATGTTCTTATTTAATTCTGATGCAACTCTTCCTTGGTGGAAGAGTTTGTATTAAACTCAACTTACTTCCTTTATTACTTTCCTTGCTGAATTCGAACTCTAACTTCTTATCAAATTGTAACTGTTTCGCTTTAGGAGACAACCTCTTAGTTCCCAGATAATTTCCATAACATGTTATCTCCTACGCATGGGCTCTTCATGTGCCAATGAGTCTGTTTCACTATAATAGCCTGATGGACCTGGTTCAACTTGGTAGACATTTGTCAATCTTCAAAACCATTCAGTGACTTGTGTCAACAGCAAGAAAGAGTGTAAATTAAGGTAAAATACCTAGTTATCAGTGGGCACCTATACATCTTGGCTGCAACTGACTACTTCTCAAAATTGGTCGAAGTTGTTGCTCTTAAGGAGGTAAAGAAGGAAAATGTTGCAAGTTTCATGATTTGGCATTCCTCGTTACATTATAATGGATAATGGAAAGCCATTTGATAATAGGTTGATGAACAAGATTTGTGACCTCTTTGGCTTCAAGCAAGGTAACTCTTCGATGTACAATGCTGCCACCAATGGTATAGCTGAGGCATTCAACAAAACTCTATGCAATTTGCTGAAGAAAGTCGTCTCCAAATCCAAACGAGATTAGAATGACCGTATGGAAGAATGGGCATATAGGACGACTCACTGTACGCCAACATAAGCGACTCCGTATTCACTCGTTTATAGAGTCGAAGCCGTCTTGCCACTTGAGCGTCAAATACCTTCATTACGACTGGCTATTCAAGAAGGGATTACTGATGAAGAAAATGATCGACTTCAATTAGCAGAGTTGGAGGCTTTTGATGAGAAGAGGTTGGAAGCTCAACATAGTCTTAAATGCTATCAATCTCGATTGTCTCGCGCCTTCAATAAAAGAGTTTGCCCGAGATTCTTTCAAGTAGGAGATAAAGTCCTTTCCATAAGAAGAACCATTATTAATTCCCATAAACCTGTAGGGAAGTTCACTTCAAAATGGGATGGGTCATATGTCGTGCAAGAAGTTTATTCAAGCGGGGCTTACAAGCTGGTTGATGCAGATGGCATGAGAATCGGCCCTATCGATGGCAAGTTTTTGAAGAAGTATTATCCTTGAAGTTGCAACGCTACTTGACACATGAGCCTAAACTACAAGTTTCTACACTCTTGGCCTGCATGAGTCTAAACTGTGTAAGGCCCCCACACACACAAAAAAAGTTTGCTAGGTTAAAAACTTCGAAAGAGGCGGTCTAGGCAAAAGTTAGGACATAAAAGAAAAAATACCCATTATGAACTACGGTATGACTTGATCCTATTCACCGAGGTACGTAGGCAGCTTAGAGTTTCATTCTGAGTTCAGTCGCATAAGTTCAAAAGATACATAATCCCCCAATCATTGTCTGAATGAAGTACGATGGAATGTAATCCATTCAATCAACACTTGAAAATTGAGCTGAGATACCATTCTTCTATTAAAATTTGGGTCCCATTCGATTTATAGGGGGGCAAGCCGCTATGGAAAATTGGTGTCTTTAATAAAATGATTAATATCTTTTAGGAGGTTGTTAAGCATTTGCATTGAAGTCCGGGGATCCGTTATGCCTTCACGTTCGCCAAACCTTCAAGTTTTTTTGGTCTGCCTTCACGACATTTCAAATTCACTGAGACTTAGACCCAAGATATTTGGTGAGAATGAATCTCTTGAGTTTTATTTTTTTACAATTAAAAAGGTCTTACAATCTTGAGGCTTCCACACCAAGATGCAAAATTTTGGTGAAGTCGCGCTAATTTGGAACTGTCGGCATACCAGAAACCGAAGTCGATTTTGAACTATCATCTGAAACTATCCTTAAGGCATTAAATTTTGCATTTTTCATATGTTATAGATTTTGAAGTTAAGTCTCCAATAGATCAAACGGTTCATGATTTCGACGTTCCTACATCAAGATACCTAAATGTTTTGGTGAAGTCTTGCAAATCTGAAATCGTCGGTACGTCAGAATTTAATATTGATTTCAAACTATTATCTGAAAATATCCTTAAGGAATTAAATTTTGAATTTTGGATATGTTATATATTTGGAAGTTAAGTTTCCAATAGATCAAACGGTTCGTTATTTTGACGTTCCCACATCAAGATACAACTTTTTGGAGAAGTCGCGCAAATCTAAAACTATCAACATGTCGGAAGATAAAGTTAGATTCAAAATAATATCTGGGACGATTCTCAAAGTATTTGATTTCAAATTTTGTATATGTATTAGATCATGAAGTCTGATTTCCATACAATCAAGAGGTTCATGATTCCGATATTTCTACACCAAGATATAATTTTGTTTTTTGGTGAAACTAGCAATGTGTTGGAATTTAAAGTTAGATTCAAAATAATATCTGGGACGATTCTTTAAGTGTTTTATTCCGAATTTTGTATATGTATTAGATTTGAAGTCTAGTTTCCATGAAATCAAACGCTTGATAATTTCGACTTTTCTACACCAAGATATGATTTGTTTTGTGAGACTGCGCAGATCTGAAATTTTCTACGTGGTGGAATCTAAAATTAGTTTCAAAATATTATCTGGGTCGAGTCTCAAGGTGTTTGATTCTAAGTTTTTGATATGTTTTAGATAATAAAGTCTAATTTTCTAGAAATCAAACGTTTCGTCATTTGGACTCTCCCGCGACAAGATATGAATCTTTTGTTACAAGCGCGTAAAGCTGAAAATTATGTGATTAAGATAAAAGTCAGACAATGTAAAGCAAAATAGAAGTCGAAATATTTAAGCCCTCAAAGTCTCCAAATTGAAATCTTCAAGTCCTTCGGTCTTCAAGTTGAAGTCTTCACGTCCGTCACTCTTCAAGTTGATATATTTAAGCCCTCCAAGTCCGCCGGTCATAAAGTCGAAATATTTAAACCTCCAAGTTTTCAAGTTGAAGTCTTCAAGTTAAGGTCCTCAAACTCGTCGGTCTTCAAGTGGAAGTATTTGATCCCTCAAATTGTTCGGGTTGAAACGTCATAGTCCGCCGAATATTCAAGTTTGTCGGTCTTCAGGTTGAAGTCTGCAAAGTCCTCCAAATCTTCAAAGTTTTTCAAGTGTTCAAGTCGACGTCATCAAATACATGAAGTCTTCGAGTTGAAGCTTTATAACTTTCCAATTTTAAGGTGGACATATAAGTCCCTTTGCACCTAAAGTTGGCCTCTTCGCGGGGTTTGTTATTAAAAGGAAACTATAACTTTCCAATCTTAAGGTGGACATATAAGTCCCTTTGCACCTTAAGTTGGCCTCTTCGTGGGTTTGTCCTTAAAAGGAACTATAATTTTCCAATCTTAAGGTGGACATATGAGTCCCTGTGCACCTTAAGTTGGCCTCTTCGATAGTCAGGTCATTTTGAGAGTAATCTCTCGGGTAGTCGAGCCATATTGAGAGTAATCTCTCCGATAGTCGGATCATTTTTAGAGTAATCTCTCGGGTAGTCGAGCCACATTGAGAGTAATCTCTCCGATAGTCGGATCATTTTGAGAGTAATCTATTCGGTAGTCGGGTCATTTTGGGTGTAATCTCTCTGGTAGTCGAGCCACATTGAGAGTAGTCTCTCCGGTAGCCGGGCCACATTAAGAATAATCTCTTCGATAGTCGGGTCATTTTGAGAGTAATCTCTCCGGTAGTCGAGCCACATTAAGAGTAATCTCTCTGTTAGTCGAGGCACATTGAGAGTAATCTCTCCCATAGTCGGGTCATTTTGAGAGTAATCTCTCCGGTAGTCGAGCCATATTGAAAGTAATCTCTCCGATATTCGGTCAAGGATGAGTACTCATCCCCTCGCACCCTAAGATTGTCTTCTTCATGCATGGATCATCTGTTAAACAAGAACATATCCTCCTCGTTGACCTAAAAAAAGAAGAAGAAAAAACAGGAAAAAGAAATTATACCTGTCAATGAATTGAATAGGCTTGTGAGCTACGGTTGATGCCAATTGAAGGGAAGGCATGTCCCTATTTATAGAGCTCTACAAGTTGTTAACTGAAGTATAAATTTCAATGTAGGAACTGTTATAAAATAAAGACTGTAAAGTAAATAAATTTAAGGCAAGTATAAAGAGAGAGATTGATATATTATTCAACTTTCAAACTGATGTACATAATGAACTGAAATCTCCTCTATTTATAGAAAAAAGGAAGCAGCTGCGAGGCTTTTCTTGAGCTGCTTGTAAGCTGCCTGCATGAGCTAATCGCAACCTGCCTGTTTAATAAGAAGCTGATGCAAGTTATTTCATTGAGTTGCTTGCAACATGTCTGCATCAGCTGCTTGTAGATAAACTTCAATAGAGTACTAAATGGATAATCTTCTTCAAGAAGATTATCTATAGCGGAGTAATAAATGGACATTCACAAATAATAGTTTCATAACACTCCCCCTTGGATGTTCATTAAAGATAATGTTCCTCGTTAAAACCTTACTAGGAAAAACCCAGTGGTAAAAATCCTAGTGAAGGAAAAAGAGTACATATATCTAGTGATACGCATTTTCAGCTGCCTCATTAAAAACCTTACAAGAAAAACCTCATGGGAAAAAATTTAGTAAGGAAAAAAGAGTGCATAGCGTATTTCACTCCCCCCTATGAAAACCTTGTTTCAAATATTTGAGTTTTCGCATTCCAATATTGCATAACATCTTCTCAAAAGTTGAATTTGGCAAAGATTTAGTGAACAAATCTGCCGAATTGTCACTTGAACGAACTTGTTGCACATCAATGTCACCATTTCTCTGAAGATCGTGTGTGTAGAATAATTTTGGTGAAATGTGCTTCGTTCTATATCCTTTTATAAATCCTCCCTTCACTTGGTCTATGCATGCAACATTATCTTCGTATAAAATTGTGGATCCTTGATCACATTCCAAACCATATTTCCCTTGAATAAAATGAATCACCGATCTCAACCATACGCATTTCCTACTTGCTTCATGAATAGCTATTATCTCAGCATGATTTGAAAAAGTAGCAATAATAGATTTCTTTGTGGAGCTCCATGATATTACAATACCTTCACATATAAACACGTACCCGGTTTGAGATCGAGCTTTATGGGGATCTGATAAATAACCTGCATCTGCATAACCAATACGATCTGCACCACCTTTGTTATCATTAACAAGATACATAAGTGCACCAATTGCATTGAGATAGAGTATTTCAGGACCAAGGAGTTCCTCATCCTTTTCCGGAGGTCGGAACAGATCCTTATTCACTTCAAGTGATCGGACAATCATTGGTGTACTCAATGGGTGCACTTTGTCCATGTAAAAGGGTTTTAAGGCCCTTTCTGTATAGGCAGATTGATGGATAAAGATCCCATATGCTAAATGTTCAATTTGCAGACTAAGACAAAGTTTTGTGTTTCCAAGATCTTTCATCTCAAATGCTTTATTAAGATATTCACTTGCATTTTGGAGCTCTTCTGGAGTTCCAACAAGATTTATGTCGTCAACATAAACAACAAGTATAACAAATTCTGATGACATCTTCATTATAAAAATACATGGACAAATAACATCACTTACGTAACCTTCTTTCAGCAAATTCACCGGGGCGATAATACCATATGCGCCCAACTTACTTTAAACGATATAATGACCTTTGTAATCTGATCGAGTACATTTCTCGAGACTTTGAACTATATGATTCATGCATTTTAAATCCTTCAGGGATATTCATATAGATTTAATCAAATGAGTCGTATTGGTTATGACTTGCATTTAAATAGCATGACATCTTCAGATGAATGGACTGCAGGTCCGATCCTCACAATATTTTACAATATTGTGCACTATATTGTATCAAATATATCTTCGACGATCATTTTGTATCGGTTCCGAAGTGACATAACTTGTTGAGATCTTATCACTTTCCTAATTTCAGGTACTTGAACTTGTTCTGGAGTTTCATAAAATGTTATGTCGTGGGCTATTCTAGAGCTCATTTCCTCCTTATTATGATCATTTTGATCATTTGCTCCTATCATTTTCAATGATTGTTACCTTTGGAACCGATTGGTCTGCCGCACTTCATGCGTCCAGTAAACTCCATCCTTCAGGGACTTTAATTTTAATAGGAGCATTCACAGCTGAAATATGATATTTAATTTTGGATAAGCAAATGCTTCTGGCATTTGACTTGAATTATCTTCTGAATGAGGATCATACTAATGATAATTCGATTCATATAGCATATTTTTTAGCTATTTATTCCATCCCCCAAATGTTAGAAAAACTAACATATATCCCCCAATATTCTTTGGGAAACATATCTTTGTGCATTGTGGTAGAGAAATTAATCATATACCACACATCAAAAGATATTAAAATTATTTGGCCCTGATCCTAAACCAATTGTGAGGGGATGACTTATCATATTTTGTTGGTCTGATGCATACAAGTGATGTTGTATGCAATTTAGAAAATCTTAGACCAACACATGAAGCTTTATTTTCATAAGAAATAGTTTAGCCATTAATAGGAGGTATTCAATGCTAAACTAGCTTGGATATAAACCAACGTCATCAAGATGAACTATCTTGATTTCATAATCTGAAAATTATGCTCTTAATTGATAAAAGAAATTTCAAATGCCAAACTACAGGTTGACAATAAACGCACGTGTAACCATCTCATATATGCATCTATAAGTGGTTCACATGATAGCTGAATGAGCCCTAATTCACCTTTCATATATTTCAGAATTCAGGGGTTTTAGTCCCAACTTTAGCTTGTATAATCAATTTATTTTGAGAACAAACAATACAAAAGAGTTCTTGAAGAATCTTCTAGTTCTTCAGTATATGCTTATCTGAATTATCAAATAGCTCATTTTAAAAATGGCAAATGATAACTTCATGTTTATCATGGCATGTGCTATCTCTTAGTAAACTTCTGGTTTACTATGACATAAACTTTTGTATTAGTAAACTTTTGATTTACTGTGACTACTTTTGTATTAGCAAATTTCTGGTTTACTGTAGCTATTTTTGCCTTGGTAAAACTTCTGGTTTACTGTGACGGCTTTTGCATTAGTAAACTTCTGGTGTACCGTAATACATGATGTAGTACAAATTGAAGAATAAAGCAGGTAACTTCTTACATATATATTACTTTACCTCCTATGATTGTGGAAACGTACATTTATAGCCTCAATATGATTAGTCATTTGTATTAAACTTCAGGTTTACTACAACATATGTTTTGACCATAATCATATAATATGAATGACATATTTGTATATAAGCTCTTCGAAAGCCTTCATTTTTATCCACAATCTAATGTTATTCGAACACTACTTGTGTCATGTGTCTTCTAGACAAACAATTAGCTCTTCAGGAGTTTTTGATAAATTTTGTACTACCAAATATCGCTCAGACACTTCTGGTCTCATGAGAAAAAAAGTCATAACCAAATGAATAATAGAAAGACAATACTAAATTTATAAATTTAAGAAATTAAGAATTTCAATATTTTTCCCACCAACTTTGTGACAAATGTCTCCTTCAGGGAGAAACGCTATTAACATCTGAATATTTTATATCAAAGCGTCAACCACATAGTCATTACATCCTTCAGGGAAAGATACATAAGCTGTTATTTCCTTTGGGGAACTCAATAAATAACCATAATATATTGATGTGGTTGCAGTAGAAAATATTCTACAAGAATGCTTTTGCCTTAGAATGATATTTAATAAAATTATCCAAGATATTTTACGTACAACACGTACTTGCGACAATGATCTTTATGCCTCAAAAATAATATTTATATTCTCTGTTATTCTACCTCTTTAGGAGGTGAGTTATGGTATTTCTTCATTCACTCCAAGGAATGAAAATGTGCTTTAAAAATAACTTCGAATAGCTTATTATTTTGTTTAAGCACAGAAACACACACTTTCATAATATTTTCCTACTTCAGGAGAAAAATTCAATTATTTTACTACTTCAGGAGTAAACATATATTGAGTATATATTCTCTCAATCATATTACCTCTTATGGAGGTGAATCGTAATGTATTTACATTAAGAGCGCATTCATATTTACGAGCTTTATTAATATTATCACATTCACTTCAGGGAATGGATTAATATTTATCAAAAATTCTCATCCTTTAGGGAATGAAACATAATTATCTGAACGTGCATTAACCACATCACATTGTGATGCTTCGAACCTTTTTAAATGTATTTGCTACTTCAGGAGCAAATCGAGGTATGTATGTAATACAGAGAATTTTTCTATAATTTATCTTCAATTGTAACCATAACAAGCCTAAATTACCACTTCTAGTGGTCATGATAGGTATATACCACTTCTGGTATTTAACAAATTTAGTTACAATAAGATATACAAAGTATTGCCACTTATGGTGGTCGTACTCTGTTAGAGTTCAAGTGAACCATAAAATTAAGCGATAACAAGACTTAGAAAATATGCCACTGCCGGTGGTTATATATTTCTTGAAAACTTCCATACTTAGCCATCAATAGAGATGAAAATAATAAATCATGGTCCCTTCTCGAAATATTTTTCTTCGAGAACAAATTTATTGCATGAACTGCTAAGTGAACCAATTAGGCTCCTTAGGACCAATGAACAAAAATCATACTGTTAGTAGCAAAAAATAGGAATGTCTGGTATAAAATAAGTACTAACCTTTTTGAGTAGAACTCTTCATTATGGCGATTGGATCTGATTTATATCCATAGACTTTTGCTAACTCAAAGTGAGAACCGATGCCTTTGGACGAGGATAACTACAATAATACATATTTCAAAGTAAGTGCTCAAGGTAGAGTCTCGTGCTGACAACGTGTTATAAAATAAAAACTGTAAAGTAAATAAACCGAAGCCAAGTATAGAGAGAGATTGATATATTATTCAACTTTCAAACTGATGTACATAATGAAATGAAATTTCCTCTATTTATAGAAGAAAGGAAGGAGTTGCGAGGCTTTTCAGAAAGCAGTTGCGAGACATTTCTTGAGCTGCTTGTAAGCTGCCTGCATGAGCTGCTCGCAACCTGCCTGTTTAATAAGAAGCTGTTGCAAGTCATTTCATTGAGTTGCTTGCAACATGCCTGCATCAGTTGCTTGTAGATAAACTTCAATAGAGTACTAAATGAATAATCTTCTTCAAGAAAATTATCTATAGCGGAGTAATAAATGGACATCCATAAATAATAATTTTATAACAGGAACAATAGTTATTAGAGTCTAATTAGGACTTGTTATCCTAATTCAATTGGAGTAAAGAAAAGTTATGAGCAGTGAAGTTTACATTCAAATCAGGATAAAGACAAAGGCAATCCTAATAGTAGTACACTAAGAAGAAACAATTATAATTTTGGTCAAATTCCTCTACGTGGCATTGTCCAAAACACCATAAACCCAAGTCTGGCGTCAAGTAACTCTAATTTCCAGTTCCTTGGAATTGACCAAAGTTGGATGAAAACCTATATGAATATCTAACTGCTTGGATAATTATAGGATATAAGTGTTGCCAATTTCAAATGGACGCTGCATGGAGCGTCTTTGAGGAACACACGCACGTGATTTTTTTTTTTTTACTTCAAGTCTAGTCTTTGAAGTTCATAAGACAACTCTTGAAGTATGGGGCATTTATAGACATATGAATTTTATTCAAAATTAAATTCATAAAAGAATTTGGATTATATTTTAAAATTGAAGATATATTGGTCCAAATAAATATTATGGGCTAATATAATTAAAAATTAATTATATAAGTCCAATATATATGGATTAAATAAATAAGTCTTTCATTGGAGCCCATTTAGTTGGGCTACAAACGATGAGCCCAATTCATGAGGCCCAATATGCCATCTTCCTTGAGGCCTAGTTTGGTGCCACGTGTCAAATGACGTGGCACGCCAAGTCAAACAAAAGAGCCAGTGGGATCATGCCACGTGTCAAAATGACAAGACATGCCAAGTCAAATTAAATGGCCAATAAAATCGCGCCACGTGTGCAAGTGACATGTTCTGGCCAATCAAATACGACCTTGTAACACTTCAATTTGATTGGCCGGAAAGAGTTTGTTCTTATCATAATTCTTCCCTTCCACAACTATAAATAGGGGTCTTTATAACCCAAAAAAGACACCGGAAGTTATAACAAGAAGCAAGAGAGAGCTCGTGGATCAAACGCCACAAATTTCTCTACAAGTTTCAAGTTCAAGAAATCAAGTTCAAGCTCAAGAACGAAGAACAAATCAAGATCAAGTTCAAGCAATCAAGCTCAAGCTAAAGAACAAGATCATCGATCGTGGCAACAACTACATATTCAAGATCAAGCTTAAAGGCCCTTGAATTTATTTACTATTGAAGAGAAGAATTAGAGGATTCATAGAAATTGTTATTTGAAATCAAATACTACGATTGTTGCGATATTTTTCGATTTTGATTTTATTTTCTCGACGAAAATTTATTGTCTACATCCCCTTCTATTGAGTGTGTCATAACTCGCTAAATCGCATTTTTCTTTCTCTCTTCATGGCCTTCTTTTATTTGTAGGAGTTGGTAATCCTAAGAGCTCATGCTTTACTTATATGTAGCTAGCGTATTGCGAGCAGGATATTCTGTCCAAATTTTACTTTCACGTGATACCACGTTTACGTCGTGAGATGATTGTGTGAGATCCCTAGGGTTTTTGTCAAATCTCACAATACACACACTTTATATTCAAACTTCACTACATCGGCATTGCCAATCTTGGCAGAAATTACGGTTTGCTTGTTACCCTCCTCGTCGTGCAACTATGGCAAGAAGGTCTTCTAATCAAGGTCAACTATACTTTCTAAGTAGAAAGACTAGGTGATCGCCGTCAAATATAACAACGAATATGAGTCCAAGTCGAATCTCATAGAGAACGATATGAGGAGGACTAAGCTAGTAGAGAAATTATGATACATGCCGGATGAGCATGCTTAGCAAGGATAATTTTTAAGTCAACATCGTAGCATAGGAATGCTTTAAACGAGTCAAGATTAAGAAGGCCATGTTAGCAATTTAGGTTAGTCTTATACAGTTAAGGGTATTTTAGTTATTTAGCCTAAATAACACTCTAGTATAATTAGTCCTTTCCTCTCATTTTTGAGAGGGAGCTTTCGATAATGGATTGATAAACAAAGACCACCAAACCTTGAGAGGTTTAGGGTATCTTTTATTTCTCTTTATTTATCGTGTTTTTAGATTATCTATGTTAGGTTTATCATATGTGAGTTCATGTTCATACTCTTGGATTATCTTTTGTATTTGAATGATAATTCATTGTTCTAATTGATCTAGGGACTTTGGATTGCATTATTTACTTCGCTTAATCCGTGTTTCTTAGTAATGTTATTCCTCGATTAGTGTTTATGATAGAAAATTCAAGGGGTCTAACTAGTTCATAGTTAGTTTCTTGTCTTTCTCTATTTTAAACCCTAATCTTCTATCTTTTTGATTATGCGTATTTTTGCATTATTCGTATTTTCGATACGATTTTGTATCATCTTGGTATCAGAGCGGAGGTTTTGGATTGTTTTATCAATCCCTGGGTCTTTGTTTTGATTATCAACAAATAAAAATAAAAATAAAAAAATCTTTCCAAAAATTGTTACTGTTCATTTGTATTGTTGAAAAACCAAAAATAGGAAGCAAAGTGTGTTCTCTATCGATTCTGTTTAATTCAGACATCTTGCATCTGTTGGAATTGCTTGATAACAGTGAAATACGTCAAGGTCAAGATCAAGTTCAATCACTTGAATTAAAACAAAATGCAATTCAAGATTAAGCTCGAAAGCTCTAATATTTACTATTGAAAAGAAGAATATGAGGATTCATAGAGATTGTAACGCTCAAATTATTTGAACTAAAAAACTAAGATTGTTAAAATATATTTCTGTCTCGATTATTTTCTTGACCCAAATTTATTGTCCACAAGGGGCATTTGTTGACAATTAAAACTTTATTAAATTTAAATCCATAAAGTTTTAGATTTTATCATAGATTAAATATACATAACCCAAATAATATTATAATTATTTAAATTAAATTAAATTATTAATTTAAATAAAAGTTCGTTATAGTATTAGGCTAGACTAACCCATTAATTGGTCTTTTATCAAATGGATTAACCCATGGTTACTTTCCCCATAAGCTTTTTTTGGGAGGCTATTGCGCCCCACGCCTATATACAGCAACTTGGCAACTATATTAATGATCCGACCCGATGGGAACAACCACTCTTACATTCCCGGCGGGTCAACCATGAGGACCCATTTGTGTTCCTCCTCCTATGCCCTTCTCTTCAACACTTTGCCATTATTAACTGATCCCTTCAGTAGACTTGCAATGGCAAGAAACCATTCGACGAAGGATTCACAGCCTAAACTTGACAAAATGCAACAGCTACTTCATTCTGATCCTTCTGGTAAAACCCCTTTTTTTGTTGGGTGGGGTGGGGGGTGATTGGCTAAATGAATTATTACTTCCCATTTGCATCTGTTTCTTTCCAGTGTTCAATAATTATGATTTTCCTCAAGCAAAATTGAATCTTTATATTACTTACACACAGTTTTAAAGAAAGTTTTATCTAAATGAAAAGTTTTATACTAAATTGTGTTTAAATAACTAAGTATGATGTTCTTTTGGACATACAAAAAGGAAAATATGTCACATCAATTGAGGCGTGAGCATCGTTTATCTCCATTTGCATCTTGTTCTTTCCAATTTACAGTAATTTTTATTCTCCCCAAGAAAAATTGGATCTTTTTTTTTTTTATGTTACAAATTGACATGTAATTGATAGGTGGTTGGGAGAAATGCTGGGAGAAGGGGTTGACACCCTGGGATTTAGGGCAGCCTACCCCAATACTCGTTGATCTTCATCAGAGAGGTGCCCTTCCCAAAGGCAGGGCTTTGGTCCCTGGTTGTGGCAGTGTAAGTTCTTTTTTTTTCTTCTATCTCCTGATTCATTCATGGGAATCGAACTGCATTCATGATGTTGTATTTCTTGCTTCATTGATTGTGTCTTATAACTTGTTTGGTGAATCCTTTCCAGTCAGTCTGGTTTGACGGGGCCAGTTTCATTATAATACTTAATGATTTATGCTTAAAGAAAAAAGTTAGGTGCTCTCTGCTAATTGTGTAATGGTAATATCCAGAAATTAAGAGGTCATACATGATCAAGTTTCATAATTATGGAAGGATAGCTGACTTTTATAGTTTCTGATTTTTCCTCATGAGAAAAGTCAAGTAGAATGTTTTCTTCTGATTAATACATGAACTTGAGATTGTCCCCAGGGCGTTGATCTATTGGCTAGAGCACAATGCATGATATGTGGGTTAGGCACACGTCACAAGTTCAAACCCCGTTGCAGAGAAAACATGGTAATTAAGTGGAGAAGGGTAGAGTGGCGTACCGATTACTCATCGAGTTTTGAGCCATGCGCTATTGGCCCTCAGGACTTTCTAAAAAAATAACATGGGATCAACCATGTATAATACATGGTTCCAATATTGTTGTTATTAGGCCATTTGACACCAAATGTTCATGGGTCTAATTAGGGATGGCAAAATGGTTAAAAGAAAACAGTTAACCACCCATATTATCTACTAAAAAATGGGTTGGATAATGAGCTTTTTAAAAACAGGTCAAATATGGATAAGAACCATATTATCCATTTAGAAAATGGATAACCAATGGGTCTAACTTTTACATTTGTAAAGCCTCAAATTGGTAGTTCCTCAAGTTAGGGAGACTAAGAATTCTCACAAAAGTGATCATATGGAAGAAGTCATGAATAATATGGTTACCCATATTATCCGCCGGTTAACCCATTTTTTATCCGTATTAAATATGGTCCGGGTCGGATAATTTATCCGTTTTCCATTACTCGTTTCTGACCCTAACCATATCCGACCCGCCCGTTTTCCACTCCTAGGTCTAATCAACTGGTTTGGTCTTCCTATTTTTCTTTGTTTCATATACGTAGTACCACCTTTACTATACTGCTTCATTGCACCAAAAGCTGCTTCTCTTTCTCTTTTACTGTTTTTGGTGTTGTTTTATTTCACTTAGTTGAAGTATATGTTGTGCAGGGTCATGACGTGGTGGAAATTGCATGCCCTGAACGCTTTGTTGTTGGCTTGGATATATCAGAAAATGCGATTAAGCAAGCTACAAAAGTAAGAGCTAATACTTTTGGTCACTTCATTCTGGTGTTCTAAAACTAGTGTTGGGGCGAGCTTGAAGCGAAGCAAAGAGACAAGGCCCCGTTCACTTAAAGCACGAACCGTGAAGGCCCTGATTCATACCTGAGCCTTGAACCTTAGCTTTGTTGAGTCACGCAGCTTCTGAATGTGGAGTATCAGGTTCAGTGACAAAATTAAACCCTTCAAAAAGGTCTTTTCTTTAAATTGAACCCTTTAAAACTTAATAGAAAGTAAAGCGCGCTTCACGCATTACTGCCAGAAGCGTACGCTTCATCGAAGCTGCATCGCTTCCCCCATCTGAAGCGACTTCCTTACCGCCTCACTTCGCTTCTTGCTTTAAGCTCATCAGCAAGCGCTTTTCCCTACACTGCCTAAAACCTCCTTATAGAAGTGGTTCAAAGACTTATCTTCCAAAACTGAAATATTATGCAACCCTCTGGTTATTCTTCACTGCTTACTCTTATCTTGAGGTATAGCTTACTTGTTAATGCAATGTGCAACGGAAACTAAGCTAGCAGCCGGCCATAGATTCCCAAATTTGTTTTGAAAAATCTGATTCGGTGAAGTTTGGTTTGAAGATGAAAATGTGTTTGGACATGAGTTTTCAAAATATATTTCACTTTTTAAAAGGACAAACAAACATGAAACATGACTTATACCCCCACAGGTTCTAAAAACTATCACAAATACCCAACAGTACCTTCATCAATAACATTCATTATATTATCACAAACCATAGTCCTGAACATAAATAAATTTGGTACAAAAGTATCATTTTTATAATGAACTACATAATATACTATCAGATGACGTAGAAGACGAAGTACCATTGTTACAAAATAATAAATGGTGGGCTCTTTTATAAAATGCAAAAGTTTGGGGCAATTTTAAAAAAAAGTAATAGTAATATTTTGGGCCAGCTGGTTTTGGGATTTGGGTTTTGGGTTTTGGTAATTTACCAAAATATGGATAAAATTTATGAACAAACATGTATTTGCCAAAAAACCCCAAATATATTTTGGCAAAATCTATGGCCAAACGGGTCCTAAATAACTTCCCGACTGTTATCTTTGGCTGAAGAATTCGATTCCGCGAACGATACTCATCTTCTTGCTTCCTTTGGGAATTTGACTTTTACTTGTCAACTATCAAGAATTTGAATAAATCTCTTTAAATATAATGTTAGAGCATGTTCGGTGTAGACTAAAAGGATCATGACTACCGGAAATATGCCCTTTCTCAGAATCCAACTAGGGGAGGTCCCAGCTCTGTAACCATTTGAGATTATGTGGTGGCAACAATTTCTTGGAAATTGGATGACGGAAGGTGTTTTTGATCTTAGCTGGACGCAAAGTGCCTTAGCTATCACTGTATGCCTTCTGACCGTCGTTTTATGTTTGTTATGTTGGAGCAACCCTGGGGGTGATGATGTTTGAGGTTAATGTTTGCTATGAGCCACCATTATGGTGTAAGGAAGAGGGGGCTTAGTTTAGGTAATTTGGCATGCAAAATAATCTCTTTCCGAAGAAAGAATGATTGGATCCTTGAGAACCTAACACTATAAAATGGAAACTGATAAGGAGCTAGAAGTAGCTAGCTTCTAGCTAGCTATGGACTGAATGCAACTCTCAAATTTTCTCTTGCATGCGTATGCTTATTACCTTCCCTTTTGTTTTATTGGGTGGATAAATTTACGTTCTTCACTTGAAGGAGCTTTAGCTTTCAGTCTGTTTTAAACTTCTTTGGTCACTTAGCTAAGTCTTTCTCAGTTTGGTTGTTGATATTGCTGTGTGATTTTGATATAGGAAGTTTCAGCTTTTCGTCCCGAATTTTGAGTGACACAGAAGCTCAACCATGAGACTCTGCATTTAATTTTTCCATTGTCGTATTGGTCAAAGGAAATGCTTTTTGGAGTAGTAGTTTAGCCAACACTAACATTAATGCTTCATATGTTGTCGGTTTTTCTTGAGGACCCATTTCAATATATAGTTCTAACTTCTTGAAAGTTCAGAGAACAGGTTTATAGTGGTGAGTCTGTTGGTTTTGTTCATACATTCTGATGATTTCTCAATGTATCTACACCTTATTTTTGCTCAAGGTAGCTGTTTTCATCATCAAAAAGTGCGGAGTATTTTGCTTTTCTAGAGGCAGATTTCTTCACCTGGCGTCCCACTCATTTGTTTGATCTTGTCTTTGACTACACGTAAGGTTGACATGACAATGTGTTTATCATCTTACGAAATGATCAGTTATGTGACAGCATTACTTTCTAATTGGCAGTTTCTTTTGTGCCATTGAACCAGAGATGAGAGCACAATGGGCCAGTAGAATTCGAGATCTTCTAAAACCAGATGGGGAGCTTATTACGCTGATTTTTCCGGTTTGTCAATAGATCTTTTTCATTAAATTTCTTCCCTTCCCTTTTACAAACTTATGATCATTTAATTTCTTATGAAATAAAGAGTTAATATTATTGAAGTTACTTGTAATATCATAGGAAATTTTATGTTATGCTCATGTAATAGATCCAATATAGGAGTCGTTATTTTTCAAGTAAGTATCCTACATTATGTCAGTGAAATTGTCAGTTTTTAACGTTTTCGTACTATTGATGGAAACATCATTTACATGTGCTCTTACCCCAAGGGAAAGGGCAAAAGATAGTCGCATTGCCAGGTCAAACCTACAATATGCTAAAAGTGTTGGTAGCTCACTGTAACAATTTACTATGAGTTGGTAGATTTGCTATTCTTGGCATTATTTCCTTTCTTTTCTTCCTCAGAGTTTTGAGATTCTTGTTCTTTTCCAGATAAGCGACCATGAAGGCGGGCCTCCATATAAAGTATCTGTTTCCGAGTAATCTCTATTTTCTTTTAGTCTCTTTCTAGATCTGCTCCCCTCAGAGACTTCTCATCTTGTTGTATTAAAGTCGCTGAATTTTATCTAGCTTCTTTCATGAGTTCATTAATATGAATGACTAATTGTTATGATTTCTCCGAGTAGTTATGAAGAAGTCTTGCACCCCCTGGGGATCAGAGCAGAGTCCATTGTGGAGAATCACTTGGCTATTCCACCTCGGAGAGTGAGTACCTTTGCTTAATTTTGGGCAGTGACACTTGGCATATTTCTTTGCTTCGCTGCACAACACTTGCATATTTCTTTGAGAAAAGTTCATTGCTATTGAGAGCCTTAGCTCTTCCTGCACATGCCCATAAGAACAACACTAGAAAGCATTCATATTGAGTTGCCCGGTGCACAAGGCATCCCGCGTTCACGCATGGTCCGGGGAAGGGCCGCACCTCAAGGGGTGTGATGTAGACAGCCTACCCTAGCTGCTTCCATGGCTCGAACCCGTGACCTAGGTCGCACAGAGACAACTTAACTATTGCTCCAAGGCGAAATCATTCATATTAAGGACTGAACACCTGGTTGGTTGTTGTTGTGCGTATATGAGTGTGAGACCTCGTGATTTCTGCATAATGACATGCCAGTTGTAATCTTATTTGGATTGTAGTTTTCTCTAAGGTAGTTTCTCCCTGTGATAGGAGTCTTTAGTACTATGCTTTCTTGTTATCTTTACAGGGAAGAGAGAAGCTGGGAAGGTGGAAAAGGTCCATATGCAAATCCTTGCTCTGAATATCTTTCATTCTCAGGTTGTGCCATCTGTTCTGTGGTTCCTCCCAATGTATATTGTTAACAAACACACAAAGCATTATATTTACACAGGAAAGAAAGAGTGGGAGTTGGTTCTGATGAATTGGCAAGTGAGACCTATTAAAGTCCATTAATAAACCAACCTCACACAGCTTGTGCTTGGTTATGTGAGGCATGCATTAAAATTTCTCATGGGTAGTCAACTTGGGTCCATCTAATGCTGTACTTAGTTGTTTGGGCCGAAGAGGAACTATTAGTGTTTTCTTAGATGTTATTAATAATATAGAATCGTGTAACTATGTCCATACCATATTATAATTAAGGGATACATCCATTTTTCTTTTATTAGTCATATAACTTTCTTATACTATGTATACATGTTAAGTTTCCAGTTTGGTTGTGGCCTTGTGGTAGTGAGTTGTCTTATAATATGGTCTTGTGTAAGCCTTGTCTCATGAGATAACTTTCTTTCGGGGTTGAGTTAGACTCGGAGTTTAATTTCTTGAACGTGGTATTAGAGCCAAGACCATAAATGTCTTGGTTTACTCAATGTTATGTTCACGCTCACTATGTCTGGCCTCGAGTGTGATAATATCTCATGTTAGTGAGAGAAAGAGTTCTTGTGTTCTTATATGATCTTCACCTTGTGAATCTTTGGAGTGAAGTTGGGGTCAAGCTTTATTTCTATGGCTTTATAACATCTTTACTTGCATAGTTTACTCACTTCATGATTTTTCAACTAAATGCCTAACAAGAGATCATGGTTGCTCCAGTGGTAAGCACTTCTACGGCTCTACCCTACCTTTAAGATTGTGGGTTCGAGTCCCTTGCAAAGTGGTTAAGCTTAAAAAAAAAACAATTTCTCTGGACAAAAAATTAGTACCGCCTTGTCTTCTCTGGACAATAACAATACGAGAATTAATACAATATAATCCCAATATAATTAATCCTAATATAATTTATGTTGTGAACCAAACGACCCCTAAATGTGCTAGAAAAAATTCCCCACTTAAGGGTGGAGAAAACACTAATTATCTTTTCTCCATTTTTAGCTTCCTCGACTCCAATGAAGGTGTTTGAATGGGAGAATTTCTTAGAAAATAATATCCACGAACCCCAATTCTTAACCAAATATCTTTTCCGGCATATTTACCAGGTACGAATTCATGGCTTCATGTATCAAGTAATTTGGCCTTCAAAGATTTTTAGACAGTCTTTCATATGATTCTCTGGTTTATATGGCATGGATATTGATGTGCAATCCACATAAGTGCTGTGCAACTGATATTTAAAGCATGTGTCCCTACCATTTAATTGATTAATTGCAAGTGGACTAGTTGGGATAACTATTAACAAGGAAAAAGTGTTGTCTAACTATAATATGCATTATGCACGTCCAAGTTTATTTTTCAAATATAATCTTTGTGGGGAACCTCTTTCCTTATTCAAATAATGTATATTGTGAAGCATGTTCTCCAATGTTCCAAGATTTAGCAACATCGTTCCATTCGATCTTTTTCTGTTTACTCCAGGCAAGGGGTAAACTATGACTTCTATCTACTAAGTGGGCGTTTGGCCATAAGAATTATGAAATTCTGGAAAAAAGTGAAAAAAATTTCTATAGTATTTGAAAATTAGAGTTGTGTTTGGACATCAATACTGTTTTTGTGAGTGATTTGAAGTGAAAATTTTGAAAAAAAAAATTTTTTTGTGGAGTTTTTCAAAATTCAACTTCAAGTGAAATTTGAAGTTTCATGGTCAAACAATCATTCCGAAAGAAAAGTAAAAAAATTTCCAAGAAAATGAATTTTTAATGGATTTAGAGGGTCAGTTACGGAAATTCAGTAACTTTTGATCATGAATATATATATTTTAAGAATTTATTAAATATTTAAATATGAATTTCAATTATTATTATATACTTTTAACTTAAGATTGAATGATATAAGAATTCATAAACTTCAAATTCTGAATAAATATGCGTACTAGACTACCCCTTAGGAAAAGAAAGAACAAAAAGATTATAATAATAGAAATAAAAACAAAAACTTAAAAAAAGGAGAAATGTTGAGAGGAAAGAACAGTCAATGTCAACGAGTGTAGTGATAAGCATGATGATTTTAGTAGAACCAAATACGTTGATAAGTTCTTTTGCTTGCTGTTTCTTTCTTTTATTAATGAAATATTCTTAAAGTTATATTTTATAAAAGCAGAATGAGAGAATAGTCAATAGGAAAATGAGAACCAAAAAAAGAAAGATATCGAATAATCTTTGCACTAGTTGAGTATGTCGTAGAATTGCAACTGCATGTAAATACAAATGCTTTTCTTTCTTTTACGATTATTTCCCTACTTTAATTTATTGATTTCCCTCTTTCTATTGAAAGACAAATGCAACTTTACCACGTCGTTGAGTGTTTTCCTTTAATTCAAAATATAAACATTTTTTTTTTCGAGAAAAGAACCAAAAAAGGAAAGAAGATATAATAATATTTTAAACCAGCATTAGAATACAGAGAATTAATATTATATATGATGTATCGATTGCAATATAAGATAATTATTGTATCATGCATTCAGTGCATATGCTTTTATTTTGGCGAATGTTTGCTTCATTGCATAAAATAACATATACTACTATGTTTTTATGATATAAAGTTTGCACTTAGCTTTAAAGTAAGTAAAGATAAGGACGGAATTAACATTGCTTTGGTCGCATAGGGAATGCTATTTAGAGATTAACAATTAGTACTTATTTTATATTGAAATTTTAAATTCAGGACAATTCGGGAATTCAGACCGCACTGGCTAATTTCTAAATAGCAGTTCTTAGAGTGGCTACATGGTGCCATTTCTACTGTCTTTCGGGTGCTGTATAGAGCAAAACTCCACATAGTAAAAATAGCACATGATAGCTAGTTTACGGGCCGGTCATTCAAAAATAGCCTGCGTTTGCAAAGTTATGGAAAAATAGTTACTATTTTGCTGCAACACGGAAAGTTCCAGCATAATATACTGGAGATTGGTGCACCTGTGTATGAACTTCCAGCATATTATGCTGGATCGGTATATTATACTGGAACTCCAACATATTATGCTGGAACTCCAGTATACTTATGTTGGAAACTCCAATATAATATGCTGGAGTTCCAGTATACTTATGTTGGAACTCCAGTGTAATATGCTGAAGTATTTTTCGAATTTTGAATAGTATTTTCGTTCAAATTTATCTTTACATAAAAAATTGCTAAATTCCGATTACTTTTGAAATTGTGATTATTTTTGAACTACCGCCAATAATTTCATATTGAATCGGGTATAAAATAATACTGCCAATAAAATATTAGTATGTAAACGAAATGCCAATATATATGAAAGTATTTATTGTAATCCGGCAAACCACCATTTTAGAGGCGTCATTACCTCGTAGAATATACCTAACAGTGACAGTTCTCAAGGGAGGAAAATTAAGAACATTTCTGTCCGTACAATCTCAGTAAACTTCGCCTAATTCTTCTCTCAATTTTCTCTCTTCCCATGCATGTCCTTTTTCCCTCTTCTTCACTCATATTTCCCATATTTTATCCCATTTTCTTCAATCTTTCTCTCTCTCTCTCTCTTCCACGTTCATCTTTCCCTTTTTTCCCCCTTTTTCCAACATTTTCTTTCTCTAGAGTAATGATTTGAAACGTTCAAGATTTGTATGAGATCATGTGTTAAAGCCCCATTAGAACCACATTCTTGTCTCTAATTATCTGTAACTTCGAATTGTCGTTCAAGATTTGTTCATGTCTTCGAGCCCCGTTAGTATCACGTCGTGTTAAAGTTTAAATTCTGGATTCGTGTCGCTGTAACTTACAGCCATTCCACGTTTAAAGTATTTATTCGAAATGGAAGACAAATTCGAAGAGGACGAGAAGCATGCATTAGAAGGTCTAACCGAAATCCCACCACCAAGAAGAAAAGCACATTCCTACAGCCACCAACTCAGAACAAACACAGGAACACACCACAAACGCCACCACCAAATCCGCAAACACAGTCTTGACGATGATTACATGCCAAACAGCATTAACAATTCCGGTTTATACGAGGATTCATCCGATGATGAAGGTTTCTATCCTTATTCTACAAATTCCAACATTATAAATAGCGGTGTTGTTAGCACTAGTATTGCTGCTGCTTCGGGTCCTGTTGTTGGTGGAAGTGATCGTCAAGATTTTCATTTGATGAGTCAGAATTTTGCTGGCCTTGGTGTGATTCCTGATTGTTTGGATGATGATCAACAACTTCCTTTGCCGGAATTCGCTGCCACGGGTGGTGGTGTTGGAATGTTTAAGGTTCCTACTCGTGCTGCTGTACATCCTTCTCGTCCAACTTGCCATGAATTGAGACCTCACCCCCTTAGAGAATCCCAGGTAACAAAATCTTTAATTTTGTCAATTTTGTTATGTTATTGTTTTTTTGGTTTTATTTTATGTCCATGATTTTGTGGAAAGGGTAAAAAGTACCCCATTTATATAATTCTAATTTTATACTTCATTATACTCATGAAGTATAATGAAAGGTAATTTGAACAATCTTAAAAAAATAGATGGGTAAATTTGGACAGAAGTACTTTGACACTTGGAATCCACTTTAGATGTCTAGCCATAGGGGTGCAGTGTTAGAATATCCCGCATTATTGGTTGGGTGAATTGCTGTTGTCTCCTTGTTTGATCTTGGATAGTCCTCACCAATGAGCTAATTCTTCGGGTTGAACTAGGCTCAAGGTTCATTTTCTTTGTAAAGGTTTGTTGTCATGTTTTTATATGTATATAACAAAATTGATTCCTGTAGTAGTGGCGAGCGAAATGGGAGCAGAGATATTTAACCTCTTTTATTTGCATCTGTCCAATGATGTCCATGGTATGAAATAAATAGAAATAATTTGAACAACATTGAAATGAAAGGAGAGATTCTGATGAGCAGTGAATGTCGTTCTGTTGATTTTCTCCTCCTTTTTCCTTTTTTTATTCCTCTTTCAATTTTAATAACGAAATGAAACATGACTCCAGGTTGGGAGATTTTTAAGGACCATTGCCTGCACAGAGACACAACTATGGGCAGGACAAGAATGTGGTGTAAGATTATGGAATTTTTCGGATCAATATGAAGCCGGACTGGGAATTAATGGAAGGGCAAAGAGAGGAGATGAGGATGCTGCACCATTTTACGAGTCAGTAAATACATCACCTGCAATATGCTTGACCGTTGACAGCGGGAGTAAGTTGGTCTGGACTGGACATAAGGATGGCAAGATTAGATCCTGGAGGATGGACCAACCTAATTCTGATGATTCTCCTTTTAAGGAAGGACTCTCTTGGCAGGCTCATCGTGGTCCAGTTCTCTCAATGGTCATATCTTCTTATGGTAATATCTAGATTTCCTTCACACCATTCATAATTCGTCTATGGAACGAACATATATGATCCTGATCAATGGTTATTATTAACTCAATTTATAGATAGCTTCTCCTCTTCATGAGCTCAAGATTTGGATATACATAGCAGTCATTTTGTTCTTTATTTGTCCTTTGATGCACCAATGAATCACGTAGTCTTTCTGCTTTACATTTCCAGTGTAGCTTTAATTTTTGTGCTTGAAGTTGGACGAAAGGATTAAAGAGAAACCTACAGTTGTAGAATGCTTCAGTTTGAAGTGATGTCTCCTAGATAACAAATTACAAGTTCAAATTATTGTAACATAAAGTCTTGACTGCATAGCCGCCTCTTACCTCTTTGATGTGTATTCAGGACTGCCTGGTTTCAAATGTTATTTTGTTTAACTGATCATGGCGAAACTCACTTGCTAGCTTTTATCAGCGTATCAAATAATGGTGAAATGATTTGTTGCTTCTAATTTTGTTCCAAACAACAACTATGACTAATTGTTTGTCGATATTAGGTGATATATGGTCTGGATCTGAGGGTGGTATCATAAAGGTATGGCCATGGGAATCTGTTGAAAAATCCCTCTCTTTATCACCAGAAGAAAAACATATGGCTGCTTTACTCGTGGAGAGGTCAGCAATTGACCTTAGGAGCCTAGTTACAGTTAATGGTGTATGTAACATCTCATCGTCTGAGGTAAAGTGTCTGTTATCTGATCATGTAAGGGCAAAAGTGTGGGCAGCTTGCTCTTTATCCTTCTCATTATGGTATGTTCCTCATTATTGCTTCTGTTTGATCTTTTATGAAATAGGCAAGAGTTTCTTTACAGATCAGTTGTCACTCCTAATAACTCTAATAGTTGCGAAACTGCAGGGATGCACGGAGTAGGGAACTCCTGAAAGTGTACAATGTAGAAGGTCAGATTGAGAACCGGGTTGATATATCATCAGTGCAAGACCAATCAACGGAAGATGATCTGAATGTTAAGTTTGTCTCCAAATCAAAAAAAGAAAAGTCACAAGGAAGTAGCTTTTTGCAGCGGTCACGTAATGCTATAATGGGAGCTGCTGATGCTGTTCGTCGAGTTGCGACAAAGGGGGCATTTGTAGAAGATAGTAAGAAAACAGAGGCTCTTGTACTTGCAGCTGATGGGATGATTTGGAGTGGATGTTCAAGTGGCTTACTTGTGCAGTGGGATGGGAATGGAAACCGTTTGCAAGATTTTCATCACCACCGTTGTGCAGTTCTGTGCTTATGCGCTCATGGTTCTCGAATCTGGGTTGGCTATGTAAGTGGTATGGTACAGGCGTTGGACCTTGACGGGAATTTGCTAGCTGGTTGGGTTGCACACAATGGGCCTGTAATAAAAATGGCAGTCGGGAATGACTATATGTTTAGCTTGGCAAATCATGGTGGTATTCGTGGATGGAACCTTACGTCTCCAGGACCTATTGACAACATATTACGACCAGAATTAGCCGAGAAAGAATATTCATACACGAGTCAAGAAAATCTCAGGGTTTTGGTTGGCACCTGGAATGTCGGCCAAGGAAGAGCCTCGCAAGAAGCGCTTGCCACATGGTTGGGTTCTACAGTTTCAGATGTCGGGATTATAGTTATTGGGTTGCAAGAAGTAGAAATGGGAGCAGGATTTCTTGCTATGTCTGCTGCAAAAGAAACGGTAAGCTATCAACTAACACCCTTTACATCTTATTAGGATTTTAGCTGCTTAACGAATTTAAACACCTTCTGCAACTGCTAGCAGTAAAAAGAATTGATCATCATTGCTTGAGCCCGTGGAATCAGCCAGTGATGCACAGGGTAGGCTGCCTACATCACACCCCTCCTTGGGGTGCGGTCCTTCCCGGGACCCTGCGTGAATGCGGGATGCTCCGTGCACCGGGCTGCCCTTTTGAACTTTTGCAATTCAATGTACTACATGGCTTTATATGGTAAATTGCAAGAAATGATCTAGGTTCAAAATTTTGCATCTCTCTTTTTAGTTCTCAAGCCGTGGAAACAGATTTTTGAAGAAACACATGGTAAGACTGCACACAATAGATCCAATGTGGTCAGGCCCTTACCCGGACTCCATGCGTAGAGGGAGCTTAGTGTGACGGGCTGCCCTTTTTATCTTAGTGGTCCTGAAGTTTATCTTTAATTACATATTGTGTTTGATAGAGTTGATGATTGGGGATACACAATTTAGGGCAAGTCTAGATATTGTAACCTTCTTCTTTCTTCATTTTATATAATGTATGTAGCAGCATTCTAATAACTCATGTCAACTTTAGGTAGGACTAGAAGGAAGTTCTGTTGGACAATGGTGGCAGGATGCTATAGGGAAGGCATTGAACGAAGGATCAACTTTTGAACGAGTAGGGTCAAGGCAACTAGCTGCCTTGCTTATTGCTATATGGTAAGAACCTTTTAGGTTACTTGGGTAACCTCTTCTCTGTTTTTTTTTTGGCTGGTCCGAACTCTACCTCATCGAACCTCATCCTTCGTTAAGCTTTGTCTTTCTGATTAAATGGGGTGAATTGACAGTCTCATCGGCTCCTCCTGCCTATGTATACTAATATTCTTGATTGTACTTCAAAACACAGGGTTAGAAAATCTATTAGGACTCATGTGGGGGACCTTGATGTTGGAGCAGTTGCATGTGGAATAGGACGTGCAATTGGTAATAAGGTAAGTTTCTTCTCTGTGATAACTTGTATCATAAATCAAATAATGTGCCCTCAGCTTCTTCAGATAATAAATCACGTTGAAAAATGGTCAGAAACTATTGTTTTTGCCCTCGGAACAATGAAATGTCTGGTATAGTTGTCTCATGGTTACACACTTAAAATGCAGGGTGGAGTTGGTCTGAGGTTAAGAGTTTTTGATCGAATAATGTGCTTTACAAACTGTCACTTTGCTGCACATTTAGAAGCAGTCAACCGCCGCAATGCTGATTTTAACCATATATTTAGAACAATGGTTTTCACCAAATCCTCCAACCTTCTAACTAATTCTGCTGGTATGCTTCTTTACCTGTTTTTATCTCCTCCACATATTTAATTTGGCTATTCACTCGACTGACTTGCATGTATCCTCTCTCTTGCAGCTGGTGTCTCATCTTCTGCACAGATGCTTCGTGGTGCAAATGTATAGAAATGAACTTCTTGTGGTAGTTGTCAGTTCATCTTGGTTCTCTAATCCAATTCATGTAAAACTAACCCTTGTTGTTATAACAGGCTGCACAAATTAATCCTGATGAGGGAAAGCCTGAGCTCGCTGAAGCTGACTTGGTGATATTCTGTGGTGATTTCAATTATCGTCTTTTCGGAATATCTTATGATGAAGCAAGGGACTTTGTCTCGCAAAGATGCTTTGATTGGCTTCGAGAGAAAGATCAATTGAGAGCAGAAATGAAAGCTGGAAGGGTTTTCCAAGGGATGCGGGAAGCAATCATCAGATTTCCTCCGACGTACAAGTTTGAAAGAGGAAAACCAGGATTAGGAGGTGAGACGTATTTGTAGTTAGAAATTGCCCTTCCGGAATTTGTCCAACTTAATAGATGAGATACTAGAATGGACTAAAACATACATTTCTTTTTCAATTTTAGGATATGATTCTGGGGAGAAGAAACGAATTCCAGCTTGGTGTGACCGAGTACTATATCGAGACAACAGGGCAACTCCATCCACGGAATGCAGTTTACAATGCCCCGTAGTTGCTTCCATCATACAGTAAGTTCCCTCGGGGCTTTCTTCAATTTGGCTTTTCTTGCTTCATCTTGAAACTTATTTTTCTCATGTGATAGGTATGAGGCTTGCATGGAAGTGACAGAAAGTGATCATAAACCGGTAAGGTGTAAGTTCAATGTTGAAATAGCCCATGTTGATAGATCAGTAAGGAGACAAGAATTTGGGAAGATTTTCCAGTGCAATGAAAAAATCAAGTCTTTACTACAAGAATTTCGTTATATTCCTGAAACGCTTGTTAGCACGAGCCAGATAGTTCTTCAGAATCAAGACACATACAACTTAAGAATCAGCAGTAGAAGCAGAGAAGACAAACTTTTCTTCCAGATAACCTGTGGAGGTCAATCCACCATCAAAGAGGATGAACAACAATCAGAGTATCGTCCCAGAGGTTCCTTCGGTTTTCCCCGGTGGCTTGAGGTGATTCCTAATTTACTAGATACATATTACTCCCTCCCTCCCAATTTATCCGGTGTTTGACTCGGCACCGAGTTTAAAATAGAAAGACTTTTGAAACTTTTGGTGTAAAACAAACCATAGATATTTGTGACTGTAAATCAATCTATTAAGGATAAAGTAAGAAATCTAAGACAAATTATTTCTACATAGGGAAGATGACATTCTTTTTGGGACTGGTTAGGAAAGAGTGCCACATAAATTGGGACGGAGGGAGTAACAAATTTAAACTGATGAAGAAGGCATTGGTTAATCAGATCAACCAAGCAAGCCATTTTCTCTGGATTGATGCCTAAATCTATTTGTTTCTTTGTTAGTGTCATTAAGAGAATCCGAGTTCACTTCAATTCTATTTTCTCGATTGTAGCCAAAAATTTAAAGTAGCTTCAGATGCACTTCTTTAGACGAAAACGGACCTGTTCTGCTAGCAACATCTTATGTTTTTGTTATTCAGGTCACACCTGCTGCTGGCATCATCAAACCGGATCAAGCTGCTGAAATATTGATACGTCATGAAGAGTTTAATAAATTAGAAGATACTGTTGATGGAATTCCACAAAGCTGGTGGTGTGAGGACACCAGAGATAAGGAGGTGATATTGCTGATCAATGTGACAGCCAGTCGCTCGACAGAGGCAAGAACGCATAAAGTGCATGTTCGCCACAGCTTCTCAGCTAATGCAGTTCGCACGACTTCAAAAAGCAGTTCGAGAAGAAGTCAAGGTGGTGGTAGCTCCCACCACAGATCTGCACTTAGACATGTGGGAAGTGGCTCTGAAACGATAACTGACAATGAAAGCTTTCGGGGTCCTAGATAGCTACATGAATTCCTGTGAGACAAACAAAAAAACTGATTCACAAGAGTTTCCAAGACAATGCTCAGATGTTTAAGCGTTCGGGTTTCTTTTACTGGCAATACTACTTGATAGGATCTATATGTAAATACTCATAGATGATTTAGAATGGAGCTAAGTCTCCACCTCAGAGATCTTGATAGACGGGTATAAAGTCGTTCACCCTTTTTTTGTAGAATCAATCTTAAATTTCTGTATTGATATGCTACTTTTTAACCTGAAAATTTTATGATCAATTTTGCAGTTAGAATCAATCTTCTTGCTGTCCATAATTCTAGCTAGCTCTTAATTCTGCTGCAGTTCATTTTTAGTTAAGTTGTTTCCCAGTCCTGTACTCATGTTTGAAACATTAAGGGACAAACCTGTCTTTGGAAATCTCTGCTTGCCAGCACATATGCATGCCACAAAAGTAAACTACAATAACGTTATGATCTTGAAAATTTTGGTGTTTCATACGCATTAACACCAGAAGGGGGAGAAAATCCACGTGGAAAACGAATGCCCCCTACCAAAAATGAGTGATCAGAAGATCTGGTTACTATGTGTGTCTTGGGGGTCGTTACTTTAGGTGGCATTTCTTTTTTGACTGACTTCTCTTAACTTAACTACACTTGGTGTTTACACTAACAAATGAATACATGACGCATGTCTTTACGTACACTCTTATCACTAAACCATAGTTACACATTCTCACCTTAGTTTATGACTTAACTGTGGCAAATTAGTATGGTTTGGTGTAAACACCAGTTATAGGTCAAGTTATTTCCCTTCTCTTCTTGTTCTATAGATCAGAAGCATCTCTGAGTGAGGAGTTAGTATTTGATCAAGCAAAGTTGCTACTCTCAAGATGGAGCAAGAAATTTTCCATCTCATCACCTCGAGGTGTAGTGGCTAGAATGCTGAAAAAACATGTATTTTTATGAAGAGAGAAGAACTACAATGAATTATATTTAAAAAACAGCTTTTCTGTTTGTACACTTACATTAAAAAATAGGTTGTATACAGAGAAAATAAATCAATATCAGGCGTCTGAACCTTCTGTTACCAAGTCGCTCTCTGGTTTGCTATTTGTTGTAGCCATATAGTCAAGAAACTCCGCGATAACTTGCCTCAGGTTGCAACATTCCAGTAGTTGCAAGGACACCAAATCGGAGAATTGCCGTATTACTGCTATATACTCTATTTGAAGCATCCCCTTAATTGTTCCTAACTAGCATAAATCCTTTGTATGCTTGACCATTTAGAATCTGGTGCCATACACAGACGTTTATCAGACTTCATGGTATAGACGTGTACCTTTTGTCCACTGATCTTTAGGTTTGAAACCATAGGCAAAATGTTAGCTGACTTTATTTGTTCCTATACTGCATACATCCTCTTGTAGTTTTCAGCGTAAAGCTCTGTATCTGATGCCACAGACACTGTGTACGAATGTGAATGAGTTCCAGTACTTCTTATGCTTCTCATCTGTGACTCTTCTAGCCTATGTCGAACCACACAGTAGCACATAGAGCCAATAGTAGTGAGCATTATGATGCTACCAATCGCAGTTGCATAGATAGCAAGCCATCTTTCCTTAGATCCGACCACCACATAAGAAAGCGAAATAAAGGAAACTGAGATGAAGAGACAAGCTGCCCACATGAGCCTGTTTATCCAAAACACGAGTTGCTTCTTTGCTCTAGGTTCAATCACAACCAGAGAGGTCTGGACAACAACAACAGCAATGGAAATAAACAAGGCCATACTGTCAAACAAGAAGAAGATTATGAAAGCTGCTTTCTCGGCTACATGCGCTTCACCAAGCGAAAAACCATCTGTTTTCTCTTCAACATACTGACCAGGCACAGTGAAGATGGCAGCAAAAGCGACAGTAGCAATAAGGACAGCAACCACTGTAGCATTGTTGATGGCATTGTTGAGACCACTAATGTGGAGCTTCTTCACCTTCTTTGCAATTTTCCGTACTTTGAAGCCTGTCTGTCGACTCTGTTGGAGTTGCGACTGCACATCATGTCTAATATCACTGACAGTCTGCTTGAGTTGCTTAGCGTTACTTGGTGGCTTTCCGTGATCTTTGGAATGGGTAGCTCCTGCCACCTTCAAAATGGAAACAAGCTCTGGCATTCCAAACTTTTCTGCAATATCAAGAGCCGTTTCTCCAGCTTTATTAGTGGCATTCAGATCGATGCATTCACTTGATATCAGACACTGTACCATCTGAAAATGCAACATACGAATGTTTCTACATGAATGCTAAAAAGAGAAGAGCAAGAGCAGGACACTAGTTTTCCTAAATGGAGCATTTAATCAACCAAAGAACCTAATCTTTTTGTTACTTAAACATGAGACCCCTCCACTTGTTCGAAAACAAAGGTTCTAATTTCAATCTGTATTAACAAACAATTTGACTGAATCTAACTGCATGTTCTTCAAGATGTAAAACACAGTACTCATTCACCGCAAAACACATGAATTCTGGAATACTGTTTTAAAAGGAAACATACATACAGACAGAGACAAACCTGTGCCCGTCCCTTTTTTGTTGCAATATGAAGAGCTCTGTTTCCTTTGTTATCTTCCAAAGCCAATACAGCAGGATTCGGTTTGATTAGTTCGCTCACAATGTCAATATTTTGTCCCTTTACAGCCATGTGCAGGGCACTTTGGCCTTTACTATCTGTTCTAAAACCAATCTCAGGATCTCTGCTCAGAAGAGATTTAACTATTTCCAAGCGGCCCATTCTTGCTGCTGTATGGAGCACAGTCTTCCCATTGTTCCGAGCTATCTTAGCAAGGTTCGAATCAATCTCCAGAAGCAGATTAACGACATCAGTGTGTCCCTGAGCAGCTGCAGTGTGTAAGGCTGTAGAATTGGATGAATCTGTCGCCATTATCAGGTTTGGAAATGAATGCAATAGTTCCTTCAGTACCTCTGCAATGTCATTGCCAAAAAAAGAAGTTTCAAAGAGTGGAGGTAAGAAAAGAACGTTACGCACAATTGTTAACGGAACAAACTTCGAGCAATTACACACTCAATTATTCTTTTTACTTGTCCTCACAAACACCTAAGCTACAATATTTTGGAGTTGGGACAGCAATAGTATCAAGTTGATGGCAGGTACAAGTCCATTCTTAACACTGAGAAATGTATTTTGCCATCATTTTATTAAAATGTATTGTTACCTTGGTCTTGAACAATACAGTTTCACAACTCCTCGAATAATCTTACAATGTGATAGTTAGAGCTTATACCCATGGGTACAGCGAAAGGTAAGATGCTTACCTTGTGCAAGAATAATAGAACATAACGCAGGTCCGATTACCATAATTGAGAAAGATGCTTTATTTATTCCAAATTCAAGTAACTTTGATGTTTTCTGCTTCATATAATATCGGGCACAAAAATCAGCCAAAAGTTGGCAATGAGATGAAAAAGGCAGTATAATTTCCTTAAGCATGTATCTACTAGAACTTCAAGTTTAGTCGAAGGTAGGCAATAAGATGAAAGGACAATGGCGGTAAAAGTTCCTTCAGCATCTGTCTGCTAGAATTTCACAACTTGACCACTCTTCTGAACTTACACTTGACCAAATGTAAGAAATTTTTGATTTGGTTGAGCTACCCTACGTGCAAACCTATTGTCACAAATGAATAGTGGCTGCACTGGTTGTCCGCACTCATTAATCTAAAATCCTTGATCTGCCTCTGCCAGCCCTCTAATTATGTATATTTTTATGTTTTTATATCCTAAGACTCTATGCTTGAGATGCATAGATTAAAGAACTTGAAAAAGATTTTAACAAAAATACTTTTAGACATCTAGGCTTCTTGAAATGTTGAGCCAACAATTACCTAGGTTCTTTAGTCAATCCTACAGTTGAATGAACAAATAAAAGTTCAACCACATGTTATCGATCCAGTAGCATCTCAATTTAAAGGTTCAGAGGCTAAATCCAGGATGGAAGTTGCACACTAAGTGTCAAGGTCGAGTGCATAATATACTAACAAAGTACCAACGAATGAAGCATACACACTTTTTACCTGAAAGTTAATTGCACCAACACCAAATGTAAAAGACATTCTGAACAGAACTTCATACAATAAATTGAAACATGATCTCTTCTTATCAAAATTCTTATCATACTATATATGTCGTCCGTGCCGAGGGTAAGGTGTGCGTACTCACTACCCTCCCCATACCCTACTTTTGGGATTATACTGGGTTTGTTGTTGTTGTACTATATATATCTTACATTTATATTGGAGGCCGTTTCGGGGAAAAGGGACAATTATTCTATGTTAGAAGTGTAAGATTTTTTCACGTTTATTGGTGACCCAATAAGTTTAAGGCCCATAATTAATATTTAATTAATGAGCAAATCTCATCCGTCCGATCGGTTACTCGATAGACGTACCGGATTAAGTGAGAACCTCTATAAATTGGTCCTCTTCCCGCCCATGAGGGTTACCATATTTTTATTTTCTCTCTTCCATCACTAAAGTCAGCGGTAACGAAAGCTAGGGTAAGGGGCGAGAAACCAATTCCAATCAACGCTTCCGCTTCATGATGATGGCTTACTATTCATGTATGTTTTCTGTAACGCTTTTGTGTAAGATTATCATGTTCAAGATCGTGTCATAAATTAAAATTTATGTTTAACAAGAAGACTTACCAAGATGACCTTGCTTTGCTGCAACTTGGAATGCATCATAGCCATTATTTGCAACAAGAGAAGCAATTTGAAGGTCCAAATATTTCAACATCTCAGAAACAAGTAGTGTGTGGCCATTTTCAGCAGCAACATATAATGAAGTCTCACCCTGCTGGTTTTGCAAAGATAGCAAACTTTTTCCATCAAATTTCTGAATAAGTTGTTTGACTTTTCCTAAATTCCCTATTCTAGCTGCAAGATGAAGAGGCGAATCCCCTCGTTTTCCCGGTGATTCTTTATCCCTTTTCTGCTCAACATCAAAACTAACTTGCCTCTCCATTACTATCCTAATACTTTCCTGATTTTCTTGTTTTTCCATTCTCAACTAAAGTGGCACCTAACAAGCTAATGCTTGAAGATTTTCCCTTTAAGCTAAGCAAAAAGATCACACTTAATTTCTAGCTCAAAACACTTGATAACATCACTTTTCCCAATTCAGAGGCTCCCCACAAAGTTTAAACCAAAAGTTAAGCTCGTAAATTTGCAAGATTTAGATTTTCAGAGCTCAGCAGGAAAGAAACTGAATTGTAATGGGTTCTCCAAATATCAAAAGAGACAATTTTTCAGCAAATCAAGAAAAACAGTAAAAGGAAACTTCCAAGTTCCAACCCATGTGTGATATATAAAACACGTGTGATTAAATAATTCGCACTTTTTTGTATTTGTCAGTCTCTCACTACTTTAGTATAATTGGCCTTAATCTCAAGAATTACCTAAAATGGGAGGAATGAAAAAGACAAAGTAGTGACATTGACATGGTTTGACTGGCACATATAGCATTCAAACTTTCATAAAATCCAGTCAAATAAATCTGCACAACAAAAATGTTTGACTGTACTAGTGGCTTTCGTATTATAAAAATGTTTTCTGGTGAAAATTTATAATTTAGTGGAAAAGAGAGAATCAAAGTGCTACTTAAATAGCCTTTCAATTAATTGTTTCAAAAATTTGTTTCACATCAACAAACTTGTTCAGGGAGGGAAGAAAACAATTTGAAAACTTTTTTTTTTGGGAAATATCAAGGTTCAAGTAAGCAAATTTGACCCAAAAGAAGAAGCAAGAGCTAACATAAGATTTTCTCTTATTACACACTAGGGGGAATCAGCTGGAAAATAGGAAAAGCAAGTCATCTAAGGGGACACTCGAGAAGTCATTAGAATTTAGATACTTAGGTCTTTACAGATAGGTTTAACGGCTCGTTTGGATGGTTGTTACTTCTTATATTGTTACTTTAAATATAATATTTATTTTGATTGTTACTTAAATTTTATTGTATTGTATCGTTAAATTAATCGTTACATAACATAAAAAATGTCACTTTATATAACGACCAATTTGGTATGGTCGCATCGTTACCTTATTTTTTCGTCTCATTTTGCCTTTCTTTATTATTAAGTAGTCCTATTTTATTCTATATCTTACATTTTTATATAAGAATTCTACCTCATCCTTACTTTTTCTTTATAATATTGCAATTTATTCTTCATATTATCAGTGCATGAAAACATGAATCAATAACAAACAATACAATTTATCCAAACATTATATATATCAAAACGATATACTATAATACAAATACGATCCAATACTTTATAAAACGAGGCATAACAACTATCTATACAAGCTGTAAGTTGAGTTTTTTCCTTGAGGTATCACGAGTTCAAATTCCATAATCTCATAGTTTTGGAATTCTCTTCTCTATCATTATGTCAAAAGATTTTTAAAAAAATGAAAAATCAAGGGGAATATTAATGAATTCCTAAATATTCACCTAATCAGTTATTTGGTCAGATTGTACGATAAAGTTATCGCCGCCAGAGTTGGAATCCAAAGAAGCACTAGTTTTAGTTGACTCCGTAACTTGACTAATAGCCAGATTTTCTAGAAGGGATAGCTATAAATAATATATTCCTAACACACCACCACATTGGCATTGGAATTTTTCTCCTTTTCTATTCTAATTTTACTGAAAAATGATTACAAATATTTTTTAGGAAGTAAGAGTGTATATAGGTAAAATCGAGCCCGTTAAACACCTCGGTCTCCCGGTAAGACAAACGGAGAGGAACATGATCATAACGAATCGGAATCTGGGCGGGATGCCTCTCGTATTGGGGATCGAGCAAGATACCTGCCCTCGGGGGAATCAGAACCACGCCCTCGGGGATAGGTTCGAGCCTCGAGATTTCGAAGAACAGTATTGAACGCCTGCACACGACTAACGAAAGGCCGTAATATCCGTCCCCAACTGGATATCACGGCACAAATCTCGGCCCATATCATCGATGAATCATTGGTTAACATGAAGAAAGATTTTTATCCTTTATTAGAATTGTACTTAGGGTAAAACTCCCCTACAATATAAAGGGGAAACTAACCGTTCATTAGACACATTGTAACACGTATATCAAAGCAATATACTATTATTTTTTCGGTTCTTATTTTTGTTCATCAGCTCTCTATCATTGTGAGCTCGGGATCGAAGGCAGACACTTCATTAAGCCATTACTGAGTCCTGGATCACTCTCCTTATTGGTTTGATAATTTATTACGTCTTTTATCTATTTCATGCCATTTATCATTTGTATTGAATTAATCCGCATATCCTTAAAATCACATATAAATTTAATTGTTATCCGTTATTTAGGGTAAACAGTTCGGTGCTCATCGTGAGGCTAAAGATAATAGTGATAATTTGATACAAATTTCTATAACACACAATATTTTTCACTTGTTCTTTGAGCTTTTAATTTCAGGTCAGATTAAATATGTCAAACTCTCAATCTGCCCATTTGAACGTTGATGCAAGTCTGCCTACCAGGGAGAGAACAACAATGTGGTGCTCAGCAACGAGGTGCCCGCTATTGGCCCCAACAGAGTTCCAGTCGCGGACACGATCAATGCTAATTCACATGTGGCTATGGAAGCAAACTTGCCTACCGACCCCGAATGCAGCATTCGCGGGGAAGCCCGATCGATAGCCCGAAGTACTGATGATAGTATATAATTGCGTATTTTAGCCGTTTGTTACACTCTAATTTGTTGCACTTTAATTGAGTTTGAGCTTTAATCGCTAGTGTTTTGCACTAATTGTGTGTTTTATGCCTTGTATGAGTGATTCCGAGCTATACATATGTTATGGAATAAATTCAAGTAATTTGAAGCTTTGAAGTCTGAGTAAAATCCCAAGGAATTAAGCCGGGATCATGTTCGGGGGTCAAATTTGATAGTTAAGAACAAACGAAGACTCGAGTAGGCATATTGCACACTGTCTAGTAAAATAGACATAACGCTTCTATCCAAACTCCATTTGGGATATATAAAATATGGTTGGAAAGCTAACTCAAAGATCTACAACTTTCATGTTTTACGTTTTTCCAAATTCCAAACGAAACATGGTGAAAACGCGGTCGAAATAGCGACCACGGACATGGACGCGGACTGAGGCAGTGCACTGGGAAAATACCGCGCTCGGGCCGCAGTTGAGACCGCGACGGCGGTCGGACTGCCAGAAAGCTGTCATTTTTCGCATAAGAGAAGGTATAGTTATTTGGGACCGACCCTACTTGGTATATAAACATGGAAAAATGGTATTTTGAGGAGGTTGGACAAACTTTTGACACATATTCGACCTAAGGAGGCAGAGACACAATAGGAGCAAGGCGGAGAATTCTTCTACGAGTTTTTCCTTCCTCTTACTATTTTTCATTGTTGATTATGACTTTTATTATTGTAGTTTTACATACTATTATGAATAGATAATTTGTTATCTAGGATTTTTATGGACCTTTTGTAGGATAAATTCTTGTTATGTTTTTATATAATTGAGCCGTAGTATTTTCTCTATTTGTTCAACTATATTATTCTTGTGGTTGATTGAGGGGCCCTCAATTATCTATGCCTATCTAGTATGTATTACTCGGGAGAGAGTGCGTATTTAGGTAGTTGTTGAACAATATCACTCCCGACGTATATGAGGGGTCAATAACGGAGGGTTTAAAGGTGGGATTAAGGATAACGAAACCTTGGGTGCGATCTAAGTGAGCCGTACTTAATGCCAACTAGCGTAATTCGGGAGAATATTTCTAGTAAATTGTGGTAGTTACTCGGGATATAATTACAACACGCATAGCACTCATGATCGGTAGAGAATACTTAGGCGAAATTATAGAAGACGTAGCGGGAAGGATTCCGACAATTGGGGAAATCATAACTCTAGACCCCCTTAATCTTTTTTCCAACCCGTAGTATCTTTAGTGTTAATTCACTATTTTAATTTTTTAGTTAATTAGTTAAACACATGAATCTTAATATCTATAAGGTAGGAATTGTTCAAGCTTGTATTCTTGGTGATAGTGAACAACTATAGCTAAGCCTTAGTTCTCTGTGGGATTCGACTCCGGACCTGTAAACCGGATTATATTTGCAACGACCGCGTAGTACTTTTTATAAGGCATAGTTGGGCGTGATCAAGTACACACGATGACGAAGTTGAAGCGATCAACTTTTGAGTGATCATCGAAATGTTACATACATGCAACAATAGCCCAGTTGTAGAACCAAAGTCGCGCCCCCAGTAGAGTTGAGCCCAAACCATCCGGAGAAAGCACTCACAGAGATGAACCAGCCACAGAAAGACCGAATGAATATGAACCCGGGACCAACCCCGAGATAATAAAGATGCTCGAGGAACTGACAAAACGGGTGGAATAGAGAAAAGAAAATCGAAGTCAACGACAAAAAAATGGAAATTTATAACTCTAGGGTTGATTAAATCCCAGGAGCACCACCAATACTGAATGGCCTGGATTCTAAGAAATTTGTCCAAAAACCTTTCCCTCCAAGAGTAGCTCCAAAGCCGATCCCAATGAAGTTTCGCATGGCCAAAACTCTGAAGTATAACGGAACAACTGATCCACATGAACATGTGACCTCCTACATGTGCTCATCAAGGGAAAAAACTTGGAAGATGACAAAATCGAATCCGTTCTACTGAAAAAGTTCGGAGAAACCTTGTCAATGGGAGCTATGATATGGTATAACTAATTACCCCTAATTCTATTGACTCGTTTGCTATGCTTGAAGATGCCTTTGTAAAGGCGAACGCAGGTTCCGTCAAGGTCGAGACTAGGAAGTCATACCTGTTCAAAGTAAAGCAAAAAGATAACGAGATGCTTAGGGAATTCCTGTCGAGGTTTCAAATAGAACGAATGGATCTGCCTCCGAGCGCGGACGATTGGGTCGTTCATGCATTAACCCAAGTACATAACCCCCAAAGCTCATTGGCTTCACAGCAGTTGGAAAAGATTTGATCTAATACCTGGCGTTAACTTGGGCCGACGTCCATAACAGGTACCAATAAAAAATCAGGGTCGAAGATGAGCTCGGGGCCCCTTCCGGATCCATTTACCCCATCAGAACTAGCGAAAGATCCAAAAGTGTTATTGATCATGAACCATACAATGGAGATTGAAGAGGTAATGGGTCCGGATGCAACCTTGCGAGGAGTGAAAAAGGAATGATCGAGGCCACAATGGTCGGGGACTCATGAGTAAGAACGATTTCGACAGGCCACTTCAGTGTCGACGCGTCCAGCATAATGTCCGCCATCGGATGCATCAAAGATACCAAATGGTGTAGACCATTGCAGTCTGATCCTGCCCAAAGAGACCCCAACCTAATGTGTAAGTAGCAGGGCACTCACGGCCACAGAACCAAAGACTACCGACAATTGAGAGAAGAAGTAGCTAAGTTATTCATTAACAGACACCTCCAAGAACTCGTGAGTGATCGAGCCAGAATCACTTTAGGAATATGGACTCCAACAAGCAGAGCGAACAAGAGGAACCTCAATACGTCATTAACATGATCATTAGTGGAGCTGACATCCCCCAAGGGCCAGTGCTAAAAGCGCACGAAGGTGTCCATTACAAGAAAGAACTCGAGATCATGTACTGGAGGGAACTGTATTTTTCAATGACGAGGATGCTGAAGTCATCGTGCAACGACATAATGATGCACCGGTAATACTAAACTCATAAGTAAATCTCCAGTTAAGCGTGTGTTAATTGACCCAGGAAGCTCGGCCAATATCATCAGATCAAGGGTCGTGGAACAGCTGGGTCTACAAGACCGAATAGTACATGTAGTACGATTTTTGAATGGATTTAACATGTCATGTGAAACTACTAAAGGGGAGATAAACCTGCCGGTAAACACCGCCAGAACCATTCAGGAAACCAAGTTTCATGTGATCGAAGTTATATGAGATACAATGCTCTATTCGGAAGGCTGTGGATTCATAACATGAGGGCATTACCCTGAACACTACATCATGCGTTGGAATTCCCCACACCGGGAGGGATTAAGACAGTTTACGGGGAACAACCGATCGCAAAAGAAATTTTTGTGATTGATGAGGTGACCCTAATATTTGCACTCTTGGCATTAATGAATCTGAGTTCAGTTACCAAGGAAGAAACCAAATAGAAATCACCGACACCGGCCCAGACCGAACCGGAGAAGCAGGAGACATGTTAGGATTATGATTACGGAGTCCCTAGGTCGTTCATATCCCCTGATGATTTTGATGCCACCAAGTCAACGGTTGAGGAGATGGAACAAGTCATATTGATCAAACACTTGCCCGATCGGAAGGTATACCTGTGCACGAAACTAACTACCGAGCTCAAGAAGAAACTCATTAAATTCCTTATAGTTAACATAGATTGTTTCGCTTGGTCACACCTTGATACGACAAGAATCCCGCCAGAATTAACTACTCATAAGCTAAGCTTGGACCTGAAGTTCCACCTGGTTAAACATAAGATGAGGCCTCAGTCCGAACTCAAGCACACATTCATTAAAGACGAGGTACACAAACTCCATAAAACAGGGTCCATTCGGGAAGTTAAGTACCCGTATTGATTAGCAAACGTAGTAGTAGTGCCTTAAAAGGGAAACAAATTAAGAATGTATATAGACTACAAAGACTTGAACAAGGCATGCCCTAAGGACTCTTTTTCTTTGCCTAACATCGATCACATGATCGCTGTGATGGATGGCCATGATATAGTCAGCCTTCTCGACGCCTATTTAGGGTACAACCAAATCCGGATGGACCCTGGCGAACAGGAAAAAACTTTCTTCATCACTAAATACGACACCTATTGTTATAACGTAATGCCGTTCGAACTAAAGAACGATGGTGCAACTTACCAACATCTAGTAAACCATATGTTCGAAGAACAAATAGGAAAAATAATGGAGGTTTACATTGGTGACATGTTAGTTAAGTCCCTGTGAGCAGAGGACCATTTGGAACATTTGCAGGAAACCTTCAACATACTAAAGAAATACAATATGAAGCTGAACCCGGAGAAATGCGCTTTCGGGGTCGGATCTAGGAAGTTCCTTTGATTCATGGTATCCAACTGGGGAATCGAGATCAATCTCGATAAAATCAAAGATATAGAAGACATCACCATAGTAGACAATGTCAAGGCCGTTCGAAGGTTAACTGGGCGTATAGTCGCCGTGGGTCGGTTCATATAAAGGTCCTCCAATAAGAGCCATTTTGTTCTTCTTATTTCTGAAGAAGAATAACTTTTTGTGGACCTCGGAGTGCCAACAAGCTTTGGAAGAACTCAACGGTACCTCAGAGTTGTACCTATACTTAGTGGTATCCGAGATAGCGGTAAGTGGAGTCTTAGTCCGGGAAGAGAAGGTACGCAATTTCCTGTATATTATGTTAGCAGGACCCTAAGCTAGGATGAAACGAGGTATCCTCACTTGGAGAAATTGGCGCTCGCTTTGCTAAGCGCCTCCAGGAAGGTAAGGCCATATTTTCAATGTCATCCCATATGTGTCGTAACTACTTACCCATTGAGAAACATAATGCATAAACCCGAGCTCTCGGTACGATCGTCCAAATGGGGTCGTTGGTTGATGACGATGAATTCAGTTCGGGGACGGTCATACAACTCATGAAATTGATAGAGGAAGAAGGTCATGCTGAGATAAACTCGACAAGTTTACCTGGGACTGGAGAAACAAGTATATATACTACTTGAAGACCAGGAAGCTGCCCTTGGATCCCAAATGATTGAGAGCTCTCCGCACGAAGGCGACCATGTTTAGCTTGTCCGAAGATAATACTCTGTTCGAAAGAACTTTCGATGGCCCACTCGCCATATGCTTGGCACCGGGAGACACCAAATACATTTTGAGGGAGGTTCACGAAGGCACATGCGAAAACAATTGGAGGCAAAATCGTTGGTTTGTAAGATAATCAGAGCTGGCTATTACTGGATCGACATGGAGAAAGATGTGAAGGAGTTCGTGCGAAAATGCGATGGCTGTCAGAGGCATGCACCAATGATCCAACAACCCGGGGAGTTACTACACTCGATCCTTTCGCCCTAGCCATTCATGAAATGGGCAAAAGACATCGTCTGTCCCTACCATGGGCACCCGATAAGGCTCAATTTATTCTATTTATGACTGATTATTTCTCTAAATGGGTTGAAGCTCAAGCGTTCGAGAAGGTCCGAGAAAAAGAATTCATCGACTTCATTTGGGACCATATAATATGCCGGTTCGGTATACCGGATGAGATAGTATGTGATAACATGAAACAGTTCATCGGCAACAAGGTAATCAATTTTTTCGAGGACCATAAGATCAAAAAGATCTTGTCAACACCTTATCACCCTAGTGGGAACGGGCAGGCAGAGTCGTTGGCCAAAACAATCTTTCAAAACCTTAAGAAAAGGTTGACCGATGACAAAGGGAAATTAAAGGAAATCATGCCCAAAATATTGCGGGCATATAACACAACCTCAAAATCCAGTACCGGAGCCACTCCGTTTTCGTTGATCTATAGTGTCGAAGCATTAATACCAGTTGAGGTGGGAAAATCGAGCCTCAGGTTCCGATACGTAACTACTAGATGAGAAGCGCAAGGCCGCTCTAGTCCGGCTGGCCGTCCAAAAATAGCGAATAGAAAGATATTACAACCGAAGAGCCAACCTCCGACAATACAACATTGGGGACTTGGTGTTAAGAAGAGTAACACAGAACACCTGGAACCCGAACGAAGGGAAGCTAAGAACAAACCGGGAATGTCCGTATTGAGTCATTGGGATTACCGGTAAAGGTTCGTATAAACTCGAAGGGGGAAACAACACACAACTGCCAAACAACTAAAATGTGACCCACTTAAAACGATACTAGTACTAAGGTACGCCATCATTCGTTTTCTTGTGTTTATTATATTACAAATTAGGCTAACACTTGCAGGCAACAACCAAAGGAGAATGTAGGCGATTAGGCCTAAAAGCATGCGTTGCACTCTTTCTCCCTTGAACCAGTTTTGTCCCAAATGGGTTTTCCGGAAAGGTTTTTAACGAGGCAACAATAAATCATGCTAACTTAGAGTTGAAGACGGGTTTTAAATCAGATTCAATGGTCGCATCAATAGTATCCGAGTCCACTCGAAGATAGATCTCAAATACTGGGGATCATCTCCCTTGGTCATGATTTTTAGCAAGGAAGGAAACTCTGTGCTCGAATAGTCTAGGCTCGGTGTTTAGGATTCATTGTAAGAGCCAAACGGTCAAATGAACCGTGCCCGCGTAGGTCACCCCGACCATAAAACGAGCTTTTGCATAATTTTTTACGTTACACACAGAAATCAAAGAAACTTTCTACCTTGCTAACAAATATTTTTTGCTTCTTAAAAGTATCGAGCCTAACAGATATTCCTACCCAGGAACTATCGAGACCAAGGGCCACCCCTATCGGAGCCCAAAGGGCTACTCCCCACTCGGGGACTGCCGCCCTTGATAAGTTCATACGGCTCGGGTTATCGAAACCAGGTGGCACAAAACCTATTAGGCAGTGCCCAAACCTAAAAGGCTAAGACCACCCTAAAAATGGTTCGGAGACGTCCGAAGCCCGTAATCAAAACATAAGGCCTTAAAAAAAATTCCAAACCTGTTCAAAGGTTACCCTTGACAAAGATATATTCTAAAAACATTTAAACGAGCATCTTGGGGAAAGCTTTCAGCCACTCCGATCCCCCATAAGTTTCAAGCAAAAAATTTCATCGAGGACGACTCTTGTTCGGGCCTCCGAAAAATGATTTATTACTATGTTTGATTCCGTGCTAAGGCATTTAAAATCTTTCCAATTGTAAAAAGGATTCTAAAGATAACTAGACTTCAAAATTGCCAAAAGGGAAAATACATTATGTCACGACCCGAAATTCCCACCATCGAGACCGTGATGGCGCCTAACATTCACTTGCTAGTCAAGCCAACATTAGAGACTCAGTAAGCAAAAATCTTAGAACTCACAGCGATTAACAATAATTAACACATAATGTGTTAATAAGAAAGCGAAAGTTCATAACAAAATCGAATATTTATGCATAACTACCCATGATCTGGAATCACAACTCACGAACTTCTACGATTTAACTACAAATATCTGGCTGAAAGAAAATATAACTGTTTACGAGTCAAAGAAATAGTAAACTGAAACAGGTAGATGGGGACTCCAGGGTCTGCGGACGTCGGCATATATACCTTCTGTCTCATTTGTAGTGAAGTCATCAGCTATACTCAGGATCAGCTTGGACCGTCACCAGAATCTGCATAGGAAGTGCAGAGTGCAGTATCAGTATAACCGATCCCATGTACTGCTAAGTGTTGAGCCTAACCTTGGCGAAGTATTGACGAGGCTAGGACAAGACACCCACAAACAACCTGTGCAATATAACCATACATATAGCAATAACAGAAATAAAAGAAATAAGATAAGAAATATTGGGAGGGGGGACATGTTGAGGGGTTCAAAATATAAGGAATCAAACACAGTGATAAAACTGGATCAATCAATATGCCTTCAACAGATAAAACAAGTAAAAATGGTAAAGGAAACTGCATGGCATCACCCTTCGTGCTTTTAATCTCGATCTCACCATATGAAACAATAAAACGACATGGCATCACCCTTCAGGCACTAACTCTCTCATAATATGACATGGCATCACCCTTCGTGCATTATCACTCACAAAACATGGCACGATATCACCCTTTGTGCATTAACACTTGCTCACAAACATTTGCACGGCATCACCCTTCGTGCTTTACACTCCCCCTTACCAAAACAAGGAACAATAACAACGGAGAGATAGAAATATCAAAAATCAGTCTTACTTCAACATTTAATGCCACAATACCAACCTCAACTTTGAGACAATACTCGATAAATACCAATTTTGCGTAAATCATGATAAAATCTGCTCAACATAACGAATGGCTAAGCTAAACATGAACAATACGATTAATCAATAACAGTTACAAGAATAAGACTCACTCACATGCCATGACTCAACAACAACACATATGTGCTCGTCACCTCACCTATACATTGTACTCAACAATCAAACACGTAGAAAATAGTCAATTTATACCTAATCCCTCAAGCCAAAGTTAGAAATAACATTTACCTCACTCAAAAAGCCAAATTCAAAGATCAACCTCTGCTTTTCCTTTAGATTCCACCACCAAACCACTCGTATCTAGTCATAATTTACTTAATAACATAAATTATTGCTAAAGATATCAATTCCAATACATAAGTGTAGGTTTCCCAAACTTTCCCCCAAAAAGTCAAAAGTCGACCCTGGGCCCGCTTTGTCAAACTCGAGGTTCAAACCAAAACTCGTTTACCCATTCACCCCCGAGCCTGAATATGTAATTAGTTTCGGAATCCGACCCAAATTTGAGGTATAAATCCCCAATTTGTAAAATCCCCCAATTCTTCCGAAATCCCTAATTTCTACCATGAACGCCCTAGATTTTTGGTTGAAATTTCATGAAATACAATGGGAAACTGAAGGAAGGTGATTTGGAATAACTTACCAACACTTTGGGGAAGAAATTGTCTTTTGAAAATCGCCTAGGTCTTCTATCTTTTGAAAATGTGAAGAAATGACTTGAGTCCCAATATAAATGAACTCACTGCCCAACGACTTTTTCACTTGCGGTGCATGGGTCACACCTGCAGATCCGCTTCTGCGGGCCAGGTGTCCGCTTCTGCGAAAAAGGCTAGACCGTCTGGGGTCGCATCTGCGGACTGGGTTCCACTTCTGCGGTCCCGCTCCTGCAGAGAAAGTCCTACATCTACGAAAAACTGTCCTCCCTTCCTTGGGTCGCACCTGCGGAGCTTGGCTCGCACCCGATAGGTGCGGGCTCACCAAATCTGGTGCACCAGCAACCCTGTTAAGTTTTAAACTTAACCTGCGCATCGTCCGAATGTCACCGAGCCCTCGGGAAAACCAAGCATGCACACAAGTCCTAAAACATCATAGGACTTGCTCGTGCGATCAAATCGCCAAAATGACACCTAAAATTACGAATTTAGCACAAAATTGAATGTTCTTAAGAAAGCTTCAAAACCTCTATTTTCACAACCGAATGTCTGAATCACGTTAAAACAACTCCGTTCCTCACAAAATTTCATGGACAAGTACTAAATATCATAACAGACCTGTATCGAGCTCCATAACCAAAATACGAACCCGAAACCAACAAGATCAAACATTAACCAATTTCTTTACACCATTAAAATTTAGTCTTTTAGTTTTAAACAAAAATTCATATCTCGAGCTAGGGACCTGGGAATTCGATTATGGGTCTACGTCCAGGTCCCATATTTTATTACGGACCCACCGAGACCTTCAAAACACGGGTCTAGGTCCGTTTACCCAAAACGTTGACCGAAGTCAACTAAAATTCAACTTTTAAAGCAAAATTATTATTTTCATCATTTTCAACATAAAAGCTTTCCGGAATTACGCCCGGACTGCGCACGCAAATCGAGGAGGGTAAAATGAGATTTTAAGGCTAAAAAGCACGGAATCGAGTTCTAAACATAAGATGACCCCTTTTGGGTCATCACAATCTCCACCTCTAAAACAACTGTTCGTCTTCGAACGGACATAGAAAAGTACCTGAACTGGTGAATAAGTGGGGATATCTACTCCGCATGTCCGACTCGGACTCCCAAGTAGCTGCCTCAGTGGGCTGACCTCTCCACGCACTCGAACTAAAGGATAACTCTTTGATCTCAACTGACAAACCTGCCAGTATAGGATAGCCACCTGCTCCTCCTCATAAGTCAAATATTGGACAAGAGCTGAAATCTAACACGTGGGACGCGTCACCATGATACTTCCAGAGCATGGACACATGGAATACTGGATGAACTACTGATAACACCGGAGGCAACGCAAGTCTATAATCCACCTCTCCCACTCCCTCGAGAATATCAAAAGGCCAGATATATCTAGGGCTCAACTTGCCCTTCTTTCCAAACCTCATGACACCCTTCATGGGTGACACCCGCAGCAACACTCTCTCCCCGACCATGAATACCACATCACGAACTCTACGGTCAGCATAACTCTTTTGCCTGGACTGAGCCGTGCGAAGTTGATCGTGTATAATCTTGACCTTGTCCAATGCCTCATGTACTAAATCCGTACCCAATAACCGAGCCACCCCCGACTCAAACCACCCAACTGACTACCGACACCGTCTACCATATAATGCCTCAGAGGGAGCCATTTGAATGCTCAACTAGTAGCTATTGTTGTAGGAGAACTATGCAAGGGGAAAGAACTGATCCTACGATCCTGCGAAGTCTATAACATAAGCGCGAAGTATATCCTCCAAGATCTGGATTAGCACGCTCGGACTGCCCGTCTGTCTGAGGATGGAATGATGTGCTCAACTCAACCCGTGTACCCAACTCACATTGTACTGCCCTCTAAAAGTGCGAGGTGAGCTGCATACCTCAATCATAAATGATAGACACGGGCACACCGTGAAGGCGGACGATCTCACAAATATAAATCTCTTCCAACCGCTTCGAAGAATAGGTAACTGCCACCAGAATGAAGTGTGCTGACTTAGTCAGTCTATCCACAATGACCCAAACGACTTTGAACTTCCTCTGAGTCCATGTGAGTCCAACAACAAAGTCCATAATGATACGCTCCCGCTTCAGCTCAGAAATATCTATCTGCTGAAGCAAACCACCGGGTCTTTGATGCCTATACTTTACCTGCTGAAAATTCAGGCATCGAGCTACATAAGCAACTATATCCTTCTTCATTCTCCTACACCAACAATGCTGCCGCAAGTTTTGGTACATCTTGGCAGCGCTCGGGTGGATAGAATACCGAGAACTGTTAGCCTCCTCAAGAATCAACTCACGAAGCCCATCAACAATAGGCACACACACGCGACCCTGCATCCTCAAAACTCCGTCATCTCCAACAGTAACCTGTTTGGAACCATCATTCCGCACTGTGTCCCTAAGGACCAACAAATGAGGGTCATCATACTGCCGATCTATGATACGCTCAAACAAGGAAGACCGAGCGACGGGGTAAGCTAGCACACAACCGGGTTCTGAAATATCCAACCACACAAATTGGTTGGCCAAAGTCTGAACATCTGATACTAGCGGCCTCTCACCGACTGGAATGAACAGAAGGCTACCCATACTCACTGCTTTCCTACTCAATGCGTCGGCCACCACATTGGCCTTCCCCGGATGATACAAGATGGTGATATCATAGTCTTTCAATAGCTCCAACCATCGCCTCTGCCTCAAATTGAGATCCTTTTGCTTGAACAAATACTGAAGGCTGCGGTTATCCGTGAAAAACTCACACGACACGCCATAAAGATAGTGCATCCAAGTCTTCAGCGCATGTACAATGGCTGCCAACTCTAAATCATGGAAATGGTAATTCTTATCATGAACCTTCAACTGCCGAGACACATATGCAAACACCCTGCCCTCCTGTATCAATACTGCTCCAAGCCCAACATGGTTGGCATCACAATATACTGTGTAAGATCTTGAACCCTATGGTAACACCAACACTGGCGCTGTAGTCAAAGCTATCTTGAGCTTCTGAAATCTCGCCTCACACTCGTCTGACCACCTGAACGGGGTACCCTTCTGGGTCAACCTGGTCAATGGGGCTGCTATAGATGAAAAACCCTCTGCAAATCGACGGTAATAACCCACCAAACCCAAGAAACTCCTGATCTCCGTGGATGAAGTGGGCCTAGGCCAGTTATTGACTGCCTCAGTCTTATTAGGATCTACCTGAATGCCCTGCTGATACAATGTGGCCCAAGAAAGCGACTGACTCCAACCAAAACTCGCACTTCAAAAATTTAGCATACAACTGACTGTCCCTCAAAGTCTGGAGCACTATCCTAAGGTGATTCTCATGCTCCTCCCGACTGCAGGAGTATATCAAGATGTCTTCAATAAACACAATCACAAATGAATTCAAATAAGGCTTGAACACTCGGTTCATCAAATCCATAAATGCTGCCGGGGCATTGGTCAACCCAAAAGACATTACCAGAAACTCATAGTGCCCATACCGCATCCGAAAAGCTGTCTTAGGGACATCGGATGCCCTAGTCCTCAACTGATTATAGCCGGATCTCAAATCAATCTTCAAAAACACCTTGGCACCCTGAAGCTGATCAAATAAATCATGAATCCTCAACAATGGATACTTGTTCTTGGTGGTGACTTTGTTCAACTGCAGATAATCTATACAGATCCTCATAGACCCATCCTTCTTCTTCATAAACAGAACCGGTGCACCCCAGGGCGAGACACTAGGTCTAATGAAGCCCTTATCGAGCAAATCCTACAATTGTTCCTTCAATTCTTTCAACTGTGGTGGGGTCATCCAATATGGCGGAATAGAAATGGGCTGAGTGCCTGGAGCAAAATTAATACAAAAATCAATATCCCTGTCGGGTGGTATCCTTGGCAGGTCTGCAGGAAATACCTCTAGAAACTCACGAACAACAAGCATAGAATCCATAGAAGGAACCTCGCCAGATAGGCCAAACACCCCTTCTCGACCATACGCTGAGCCTTCGTATAAGAAATTGTTACGCCTCGCAATATTATGTCGGTATTATGTCCCGTAATTAAATTATGACGATGTTATACCCTGTAGTATTGTACGTTGAATTTGTCGTAAGGTAATTGACATCAGTCCAAGGAAAAGATTATTTGGAGATTATAAGGATTATGCTATTTCCAACAAGTGATGAGGAAATTCGTGAAGGTAAGAGGGGAAGCAAGTTAAAGAAAGTGAATTTTCATCCAAATTTGGCATGTTAGGAAAAATAATAATGGACCGAGCGTTAGTACCCGATATTTATGGACTAGTACCGTACAAGGTACCATATGACAATGATAGTATGATATATATAAAAAAAGGCATAAAAATAAGTAGAATTTTAGGTAATTTGAGACAATTCTTCATTATGTGGGTAATTGGTTAATTACCGGGTAACGGGACACTACCTAATTACCTAATAAGTGAAAAAATATTATACCTTCCCACCCCATCCCCACGTGGCAGCCACATAAAGATTTATTAAGTGACTCATATGTCACATTTCAAGGTGGCACATTTGGAATTAAGGAGACTCCACCTACCTCTTTTCTTTTCATTTTCCTCCGTAACTTCACCGAACCATGGTATGCAATCAATATAATATTACTATTGTTTCTATATAAGCACGTTTACCTATACAATTATTAGCTAATTAACAGCAAAGATACGCCCCCACTATTCAAAGAATCCATTAATCCAAGAATGTATTCACTTTATGTATTCCTTATTAGATTCTGCTGTTGCTCTTTACAGATTGACATTTCAGAATTTGTTGTTGCTACATTAGTGAGCTAATATGGAAGCTCTTAAGATTTCAGATGTAGTAAAGATTGGAACTAGTGGTAGGTAATGTGCAAGAAGTACCTTAAAGAAAGTTTTTCTAGTTAATACTTCAACAAGGAATAATTATCTTGGATCAAGATTTGTGAAGAAGTCAAGATTGGAAAATGTTGTTAAGAATTGTGGGTTAGTGAGTGATGAACGTTCTGTAGATTCTTCTAATCTTGAAGGAAAGTTTGGCTCAACTAGATACCAACTCTTAACTGAAGGAGTAATTTGAATCAAAATGCACCAAAGGGTGTGTTTTAGCTTTAGCTTCATTCTATGTTTGGCGGGGAACAAATCTCACTTACATAGCAGAGTTGTTTTCAATCTCCAGGTATGTTAAGGCTAAGCCCTTCCTTCATTTTGGCATGATCTCGTCATTACACAAGTTTGATAACGAGGCATAAAGAACAATTCATATCCCAAAATTTACGTATATTTTGCTAGTCTTGCAAGTTACGTATATTTTCCTAGTTTTGTAAGTTACAATATTCTCCTTATCGAGACTTCATATTCAATTTGAGTATTTTCTTCTTCCAGTCAAGAGAGAAGAGAGTCTATATATACAGTATTATAATATTTTCATTACCATCGAGCTATAATCGATGGGCAGGCCCCTATTGGGCAACCTATGATCAGATGGTAAGTTATATACCGAACCTACTGTGCCCGAGCGCCTATGAGAGAGCCCAGTTGGTCGAGATACAGAGCCTAGTATGGCCGAGCTCTTATGAGCGAGCCTACTACGACAGAGAAGTTATAAAGTTATATATATTTACCGAGACTTATAGGGCCGGACAGCTATTTTACTTATTATATTGAGAGATTTGAATAAGTTTCAGCAGGTAAGCACGCCATCAGATTATCTTTGACTTCTAGCTACCTGCAGTTATTATATTATCAGTTCAGTTTCAGCTTTCAGTACATGCCTTACATACTCGGTACATTATTCGTACTGACATCCTTTTGTTGGGGACGCTGCATTCATGCCTGCAGGTATAGACAACCAGTTTGATGAGCCCTCATAGTAGACGAGGTTAGCATTCAGCAAAGGATCGGTAAGACTCCACCTCATTCGGAGTGCAACCGAGTCTATAAGTCATCGTGTCAGAGTTTTTCTACAGACTTATGGGTAGACCGGTACCCTGTCCCATTTTATTTCAAATAATCTTCGAGGCTTTATAGACAGAGGTTCATTTTGTACAGTATGTCATAGGCCTTGACGGCCCATATGTGTTCATGGATTAGGAACGATAGTTTATTTATATAGTGTTGCCCACTTACAGTTGTACATTATGAGTTGTGGCCATGTTGACCATGATAGTTACAAAAGGAATGAGTTCAGCCATTTCGACCTATGTATGTTATATAGTTTTGATCGAAGTATTATGAGTTACAGAGTGGTTCGCTCGGGCCAACTCGGCACCGGGTGCCAGCCACGCCTCCCCAGGTTCGAGGCATGACAAAAATAACCCTGCTGGTAGAATGGCCAGGATTCCCTCTCCACTCTAATCGAGGCAACCCCGACAAGGCTAATGTCACCGTGTTGGTGTGACAATCCAAAATAGCGTGATAAGGTGACAACCAATCCATGCCCAATATAACATCGAAATCAACCATATGAGTAGAAGGTCTACACTGGTCTCAAGACTCCCAACAATGACCACACACGAACGATATACAAAATCTACAACAATAGCATCCCCCACATGTGTGGACACATATACAGGGGCACTAAAAGAATCACGAGGCACAACCAAATATGAAGCAAAATAAGATGACACATAGGAGTAAGTAGACCCCAGATCAAATAAATCGAAGCATCTCTACGGCAAACTGAAACAGTACATGTAATAACAACATCGGACGACTCAACCTCAGGTCTGGCTGGAAAAGCATAACATCGAGGCTGAGCCCCACCCCTATGAACCATGTCTCTAGGACGACCTCCTCCACCTCTAACGGCCTGGCCTCCACCTCTAACAATCTGGCCCCTACTTCTAACTGTCTGACCCCTGCCTCTGGCTGGCTGAGCAGGCGGTGCAGCTACTGGTGCCGGAACCATGGCACGAGAACTCTGGTGCTGTGAACTGCTCGACGCATGAGGGTAAAATCAAGAAATGTGCCTCAGATCACCACAAGTGTAACAAGATCTCTGTTGTTGTGACTACTGGTCGTGATACTGACCCTGACGACCAGAATAACCACTCTGAAAACTCTGGAGATGAGGTGCACTGATAGGAGTTGGTGGTACATTATAGGCTGGCTGATCAGAATAAGGCATATGAGGGCCACGACTACCTGGGGCACCATGGGATGCCTGGAGTGCTGACTGAAATGGCCTGGGAAGATGGCCTCTACCATAAGTTCCCAGCCTCCAGATGAGGCACCACTGAACCCACCAGAATGACGAGGTCTCTTGTCCAACCCCTGACCTCCCTGTCCAAGAACCATCTCGACTCGTCTGGCGATATTGGCCGCATCCTGGAAAGAAATCTCACTCCCAGTCTCCTTAACCATATGCAATCTTATAGGCTGAGCAAGTCCCTCAATAAACCTCCTCACCCTCTCTCTCTCTTAGTAGGAAGCAGAAGAATATCATGACAGGCCAAATCCACAAAACGGGTCTCATACTGAGTAACGGTCATGCTGCCCTGCTGGAGACTCTCGGATAGACAGCGACACTCCTCTCTCATGGTGATAGGCATAAACTTCTCCAAGAAAAGATGAGAGAACTGGTCCCAAGTAAGAGCAAGTGAACCAGCCGGTCTGGTCAATAAACAATCCCTCCACCATTTCTTGGCAGAACCAGTCATCTAAAAATCAACAAAGTCGACCCTATTAGTCTCCAATATACCCATGTTCCGAAGAACCTCATGACAACTATCAAGATACTCCCGGGGATCCTCTGAAGTAGCCCATTGAAATGAACTGGAAAGAGCTTGGTAAACCTATCCAATCTCCACAAGGCCTTAGAGGACATAGCTGACCCATCACCAGGTCGTGCCGCAACAACTGGCTGAACTACTCCGACTGGATGAGCTGTTGGAGTCTAAAACTGGGGGGCCATCTGCTCCGGAGTGTGAGTAGCAGGAGTCTGGGCTCCTCATCCAGCCTGAGATACTACTGGTGCCACGGGGAGGGCGCCAGTATGGGCCACACTCTCCATAAGGCCTACCAATCGGACCAAGGCATCCTAAAGCACTAGGGTGGAAATAAACCCCTCCGGAACCTGAGCTGGTCAGACAGGAATAGTCTGAGCTAGAACCTCCTCATCGAACTCTACCTAAGGCTCCACGGTTGGGGCTGCTGCTCGGGCCCTAGGCTGAGCCCTGCCTCTACCTCGGCCTCTAGAACGGCCTCAACCCCTGCCCCTCGTAGGAGCTGTTGTTGGGGCTCTGGTTGCTGCTCAGCTGAAAAAGCGGTACGCGTTCTCGCCATCTGCGAGAGAATAAGAATAGGAAAGTTTAATTAGTATTGAGAAAAAAAAATCGTATGACAAAGTTTAATAAAAGTGAAACTTGTTCCTAACTTTATAGCCTCTGGGAGATAAGTACAGACGTATCCATACCGATCCCCCAAACTATACTAAGATTGTCTGTGAATTGTGACACCTAGGCAACCTAGTTCTTTGATATCAACTTGTCACGACCCGGAATTCCCACTGTCGGGACCGTGAGGGCGCCTAACATTCACTTTCTAGGCAAGCCAATATTAGAGACTCAATAAGCAAAAAATCTAAAACTCACAGCGTTTAACAACAATTAACGCATGATGAATTAATAAAAAAGTGGAAGTTCACAACAAAACCGAATATTTATACATAACTACCCATGATCTGGAGTCACAACTCATGGACTTTTACAATTTAACTACAAATAACTTGATGAAAGAAAATACAAATGTTTACAAGTCAAAGAAACAGTAAATTGAAATAGGTAGCAGGGAACTCCAGGGTCTGCGGACGTCGGTAGATCTACTTAGGGTCTCCTTTGTAGTGAAGTCAGCACCTAGTCTCAGGATTAGCTCAGACCGACACTAGAATCTACATAGGAAGTGCAGAGTGAAGTATCAATACAACCGACCCCATGTACTGGTAAGTGTCGAGCCTAACTTCGACGAAGTATTGATGAGGCTAGGACAAGACACCCACAAACAACATGTGCAGTATAATCATACATATAGCAATAACAGAAATAAGAGAAATAAGACATGAAGTATTAGGATGGGAGTGGGGACATGCTGAGGGGTTCACAATATAAAGAATCAAAAACAGTGATAAAACAGGATAAATCAATATGCCTTCAACAGATAAAACAAGTAAAAATGGTAAAGGAAACTACATGGCATCACCCTTCGTTCTATGACTCAACAACAACACATAGGTGCTCGTCACCTCACCTATAAATTGTACTCAACAATCAAACACGTAGCAAATAGTCAATTAATACCTAATCTCTCAAGCCAAAGTTAGACATAACACTTACCTCACTCCAAAAGCCAAATTCAAAGCTCAACCACCGCTTTTCTTTTAGATTCCACCTCCAAACCACTCGTATCTAGTTATAATTAACTTAATAACATTAATTATTGCTAAAGAAATCAATTCAAATACATAAGTGTAGGTTTCCCAAACCTTTCCACAAAAAGTCAAAAATCGACCCCGGGCCCGCTTTGTCAAACTCAAGATTCGGACCAAAACTCATTTACTCATTCACCTCCGAGCCCGAATATTTGATTATTTTCGTAACCGACCCCAATTTGAGGTCTAAACTCTAAATACCCAATTTGCAAAAAACCCCAATACTTCCAAAATCCCTAATTTCTACCATTAATACCCTAGAAATTTGGTTGAAATTTGATGAAATACAATGGAAAATTGAAGGAAGATGATTTGGATTCACTTACCAATACTTTGTAGAAGAAATTATCTTTTGAAAATCGCCCCTAGGTCTTCTATCTTTTGAAAATTTGAAGAAATGGCTTGAGTCCCGATATAAATGAACTCACTGCCCAGCGACTTTTGTACCTGCGGTGCATGGGTCGCACCTGCGGATCTGCTTCTGCAGACCAGGTGTCCGCTTCTGCGGAAAAGGCTGGGCCGACTGGGGCTGCATTTACGGAATGGGTTCCAGTTCTACGGTTCTGCTCCTGCGGATAAAGTCCCGTATATGCGGAAACTGGCCTCCCATCCTTGGGTCGCACCTGTGGAGCTTGTCTCGCACCTGCGACCAAAGGCTCGCAGGTGCGGGCATACCAGATCTGGTGCACCAGCAGCCCTGTTGAGTTTTAAACTCAACTTGCGCATCGTCCGAATGACACCCGAGCCCTCGGAGCTCCAAACCAAACATGCACACAAGTCCTAAAACATCATACGAACTTGCTCGTGCGATCAAATCGCCAAAATAACACCTTAAACTACGAATTTAGCACCAAATTTAATGAAATCGTTAAGAAAGCTTCAAAACCTCTATTTTCAACACCTAGTGTCCGAATCACGTCAAACCAACTCCGTCCCTCACAAAAATTTACAGAAAAGTACTAAATATCATAAGGGACCTGTACCGGACACCGGAACCAAATACGGACCCGATACCAACAAGATCAAACATTAACCAATTTCTTAAAACTAATAAAATTTCAGTGTTTCAATTTTTAACAAAAAATCATATCTCGAGCTAGGGACCTCAGAATTCGATTCTGGGCATACGCCCAGGTCCCATATTTCATTACGGATCCACCGGGACCTTCAAAGTACGGGTTTGATTCTGTTTACCCAAAACGTTGATCGAAGTCAACTAAAATCAACTATTTAAGGCAAAAATTATTATTTTCATCATTTTCAACATAAAAGCTTTCTGAAATCACGTCCGGACTACACACGCAAATCGAGGAGGGTAAAAATGAGATTATTAAGGCTAAAAAGTACGGAACCGAGTTCTAAACATAAGATGAACCCTTTTGGGTCATCACAGTCTCCACCTCTAAAATAATTGTCCGTCCTCGAACAGACATAGAAAAGTACCTGAACTGGTGAATAGGTGGGGATATCTACTCCGCATGTCTGATTCAGACCCCCAAGTAGCTGCCTCAGCGGGCTGACCTCTCCACTACACTCGAACTAAAGGATAACTCTTTGTTCTCAACTGACGAACCTGGCGGTCTAGGATAGCCACCGACTCCTCCTCATAAGTGAAATCCTTTTCCAATTGGATAGAGCTGAAATCTAACACGTGGGATGGGTCACCATGATACTTCCGGAGCATGGACACATGGAATACTAGATGAACTTCTGATAATCCCGGAGGCAACACAAGTCTATAAGCCACCTCTCCCACTCTCTCGAGAATCTCAAAAGGCCCGATATATCTAGGGTTCAACTTTCCCTTCTTTTCAAACCTCATGACACCCTTCATGGGTGACACTCGCATCAACACTCTCTCTCCGACCATGAATACCACATCACGAACTCTACGGTCGTCATAACTCTATATTCATAATTTATTTTTATTCTATATTTTATATACTTTTTTTGACAGTGCAAAATTCACGTGCAACACACGTACACTAATTTATATGAGATAAAGTTTTAATCGATTTTAAATAGAAAAGATTCAATAACTAGAATATTAATTAATTTTAAAATTTTAAATGTTAAAAAAATAATAATATTATAATTTTATTCAATATGAAATCTAATTTTGAAGGTAAAAAATTGATCAACATGTTGACCATGATGCATTCCATGTTAATCTTCTAATATTTTAGAATTTTAAAATCAACTAAAAATTTATTTGTTAAATCCTTGCTTATTTGCGTAGGTAGTAGGGAGTTTCTAAAATCAATTAAGATTTTCATTATCTTTTTATTATTTAAACAATGTAAATATTATATTGAATTGCTTTCCTATTCAAGAAATAATTCAAAACACTAATAATTATATAAACACAAAGATTCAAAATTTATATTATAATTATAGTTAAATATTTAAAATATAAAAAAAATGAGATAATATTTAGAATTTAAATTATTTCTCAATGTTAAAAAATAATTAAATATTTAAATTAAGCAAATAAAAAAACTATTAATTTTTTCAAATCCATCATATAAGTAAATTATTTGTTAAGAGGGCAAAACTCTTAAGGTATATTTTCTTATATTAGGTTATTTAATATAATATATTCACTCAACATTAGTTATTTTTTATATTCTACATTATCACTATTGTTATGAATATGTTAAAGTGGATGTCAAAATTGAATATTCTTAGACATCCCTATTCCATAAACCATTTGAGTTCATGTACTTAGTTAATTCATTACTTAATATTTGTAACCTTTAGGTATATTCTTGTAACCTTTAGGTATATTCTTGTAACCTTTCTGTCACGGCCCCAAGTCACCCTAGGCCGCAAGGGCGCCTAACGTGATACTAGGCTAGCCAACTCACTACGCATAACATAAGAAACTTTTCATTTAATTCAACACTATTCGATATTTCATAAAAAAATTCGGTTTAACATTTCAAAACGATAAAAATAGGTAAAACATTTAAGCACTATCCCAAAACTCGGAGCCAACAGTCATGAGCAGCTAAAAGGAAATATAAAATCTGATACAATTTCCTTAATACAACAAGTCTGGGAAGTAAAAATAACGACAAAATAGGAAGGAGAAAGGACAGGCTGCGGACGCCGTGCAACTACCTTGCTATTTCCGAATAATGCTCCAAATAGGGTGAATCAACACTCAATCGGTCCCGATACCTGAATCTGCACACAAGGTGCAGGGAGTAACGTGAGTACGCCAACTCAATAAGTAACAATTATAACTGAAGACTTGAGTGCAGTGACGAGCACTTAAAAATCATGTAATTTCATAACATAATAACAGTGGAAATGAGTGAATCAAATCAGGAATCTAAATTCCGAGCATTTCATAAAAACTCCAATTTTCAATTTAAAATCTCGTATAAAACATTTGTTCAACATTATCAAGGAGGATCAGTGTAAAGAAGAGTGAAAAACAATAACTTTATAGAAATAAGCCCCTCGGGCACTACATCACTCACAAATAAAGCCTCTCGGGCAAGCCTCTCAGTCACTCGTAACTCAACTCTCATCAGTCAATACTCACACTCAGCACTCACGCTCAACAAGTACCGAATAATAACCGCTGCGACGTGCAACCCGATCCATAAAATAGTCGACTGCACTCACTAGGGGTGTACAGACTCCGGAGGGGATCATACAGTCCAAGCGTTATATCGCACGGCGTGCAACCCGATCTAACATCTCTCGTTGCGGCGTGCAGCCCGATCCATCACTATCCTCACAATCCGGCTCTCGGCCTCACTTAGTCATCATCCTCTCAAGCCACTCGCGCGTCTTAGTACAAATCAAGGGGACCCAGCCGAAAATACCTTGCATTTATTTCAAAATAGAGTGATGAACATGAATAAACAATAAACGAATATAAATCGTGACTGAGAATATATTTTCTATCATAACAGTGTGAGGACAGTAGTAAAAATATCCCTGAGGGTCCAACCGGTCGGCACAAGGCCCCAAACATGGCATACAGCCTAAAAAACAGTAATAATCTAAAAAATACAGAATATCATATGATCTCTAGTAAAATACGCGACTTAATAGTCGCTAAGGGATAGACCAAGTCACAATCCCTACCGGTGCACGCCCACACGTCCGTCACCTAGCATGTGCGTCACCTTATTTATCAAAACAATAAGAAATACCAGGGTTTCATACCCTCATGTCTAGATTTAAAATCGTTACTTACCTCAAACCGGCGAAAATCCAAACCCGCGACGCCTTTGCCTCTTGACTCGGCCTCCAATTGCTCCGAATCTAGCCAAAATCAGTACCATATCATCAATATGTGATAAAGAACAAAACCCACGCGAAAATTATCAAATTTAATAAAAAAAATCCCGAAATGGCCAAACCCGGCCCCCGAGCCCATGTCTCGGAATTCGATAAAAATCACAAAACTAGAATCCTTATTCTCTCACGAGTCTATCCATATCAAATTTATCGAAATCCGACCTCAAATGCCATTCAAATACCCAAAAGCATTTCTCCAATTATTTTCCATTTTCTCCCAATTTTCACTCCAAATTCCCAAATTAAATGATAAAATTCAAGACATAATCATGGAATTAAACCAAATATGAGTGAAGAACACTTATCCCAATCACTCTACTGAAAATCCCCTCCAAATGCGCCTTCTCCCGAGCTCTCTAATGAGTTTTGGTTTTATGAGCTTAAACCCTCGATTTTTGAACTTAAACATTCTGCCCAGGTATTTTCTTCATCGCGATCACGAAAATTCCCACGCGATCACGAAGCACACTTAAGACTGCCCCGAAAATTACCCTTACGCGATCGCGGACAAACACACGCGATCGCGATGCAATGCCACAAAACTCCACGCGATCGCAACCTTCCTCACGCGATCGCGTAGAGCATTTTCCTCAGCCTTCACCCGCTCCCTCTCTTCTACGCGAACGCGAACCTGAACACGCGTTCGCGAAGCACAAATGCCACTCTCTCCCGAGATCGCCATCGTCCCTACACGATCGCATAGAAAAACTCAATGCATCTCCCAACTAAGCCTACACGATCGCGAACATACCCACGCGATCGCGTATAAGAAAACCAGAAGGCTCACACCAGCAAACATCTGCCACTTTCTAAGTCCCAGAATTTGTCCGTTAACCACCCGAAACTTGCCCGAGGCCCTCGGGACCTCAACCAAACATGCCAACACATCCCATAACATCATTCAAACTTAGTCGATCCTTCGAACCACTCAAAATAACACTAAAACACCAAATCAACCCGGATTCAAGCCTAAGAACTTAGAAACTTCCAAATTCCACCGACAACGTAGAAACCTACCAAATCACCTCCGAATGACCTAAATTTTTTCACACACATCAAAAATGACACTACGAACCTGCTCCAACTTCCTGAATTCTATTCTGACCCCGATAGTTAATTTTCCACTGCCAACCGGAAATCGCCAAAATTCATTTTCGTCAATTCAAGCCTAATTCTACCCCGGACCTCTGAATAACATTTCGAACACACTCCTAAGTCCCAAATCACCTAATGAAGCTATCCGAACCATAAAGTCCACATTCCGAAATCATTCACCGATAAGTCAACTTCCAGTTGACTTTTCCAACTATTTAACAAAGTTAAGAGACTAAGTGTTTCATTTCTCTCCACAACCACTCCGAACCTTGACCAATCAATCTAACACAACACACATGAGCTAAAAAACACAAAAATGAAGCAAAAACGGGGGAAAACAGGGCTAAACTCTCGGAACAACCGGCCTGGTCGTTACATTCTCCCCCTCTTAAACAAACGTTCGTCCTCGAACGGTTCTAGAAACATACCCGGAGACTCAATAAGTGAGGATATCTGCTCTGCATCTCCCGCTCGGTCTCCCAGGTGGCCTCCTCCACCGGCTTCCCTCTCCACTACACCTTAGCTGAAGCTATATCTTAGTCCTCAACCTTCTGACCTGACGACTCAAAATAGCTAATGGCTACACCTCATAAGAAATATCACCCTCTAGCTGAATCGTGCTGAAGTCTAAAACATGAGACGGGTCACCAACATACTTTCGAAGCATGGAAACGTGAAATACCGGATGTACACTCGACAAGCTAGGTGGAAAAGCAAGTCTATAAGCCACCTCCCCAACTCTCTAAATCACCTCAAAAGGCCCAATGAACCGGGGACTCAAATTGTCCCTCTTCCCGAACCACATAACACCCTTCATGGGTGACACCTTCAGCAGAACCTTCTCTCCAACCATGAAAGATACATCCCGTACCTTCCTGTTTGCATAACTCTTCTTCCTAGACTGCGTCGTGCGAAGCCGCTCCTGAATCAACTTCACCTTATCCAAAGCATCATGTACTAAATCTGTGCCCAAGAGCCTAGCCTCACCCGGCTCAAACCAACCACCGGAGATCTGCACCTACTCCCATACAAAGCCTCGTACGGAGCCATTTGAATACTTGACTGATATGCAAACTCCGTGAGTGGCAGAAATTGATCCCATGAACCCCAAAATCAATAACACAAGCGCACAACATGTCCTCCAGTATCTGAATAATGCGCTCAAATTGCCCATTCGTTTGAGGATGAATAGCTATGCTCGACTCAACCTGAGTACCCAACTATCTCTGTACGGCCTTCCAAAATTGCAATGTGAACTAAGTACTCCTATCAAAAATGATGGAAACTGGGACACCATGCAGCCGAACAATCTCCCGGATGTAAATCTCAGCTAACCGCTCTGAAGAATAACTAGTACCAACAGGGATGAAGTGCGCGGACTTGGTCAGCCGATCCACAATAAACCATATAGCATCGAACTTCCTCGAAGTCCGTGGGATCCCAACTACAAAGTCCATGGTGATTCGCTCCCACTTCCACTCCGGAATATCCAACCTCTTATGCAATCCACCTGGTCTCTGGTGCTCATACTTGACCTGCTGGCAGTTGAGACACCGAGCTACAAACCAACAATATCCTTCTTCATCCGCCTTTACCAATAATGCCGTCTCAGGTCCTGATACATCTTCACGACACTCGGATGGATGGAGTACCGCGAGATGTGGGCCTTCTCAAGAATTAACTCCTGAAGCCCATCTACATTAGGCACACATATCCAACCCTACATCCTCATAACACCATCATCACCAATAACAACATCCTTGGCATCACCTCGCCGGAACCTATCCTGAAGAACGAGCAAGTGTGGGTCATCATACTGGCGCTCTCTAATACGGACATAAAGAGAAGACCTGGAGGCTACGCAAGACAATACCCAGCGGGGCTCTAATAAGTCCAATCTCACAAATTGGCCCGCTAAAGCCTGAACATCACGTGCTAAAGGTCTCTCTGTTGCTGGAAGATATGCTAGACTCCCCAAACTCTCTGCTCTACGACTCAGGGCATCGACCACCACATTGGCCTTCCCTGGATGTTATAGAATGGATAGTCCTTGAGAAGATCCAACCATCTCCTCTGATGCAAATTCAGATCCTTCTGCTTAAACAAATGTTGCAGACTACGGTGATTAGTAAAAAACTCACAATGCACCCCATACAAATAATGACGCCAAATCTTCAAGGCGTGAACCCTGGCTGCTAACTCGAGATCATGGACCAGATAATTCCTCTCATGAGTCTTCAAATGGCACGAGGCGTAGGCAATCACCCTACCCTCCTGCATCAAAACACAACCAATGCCTATCCTCGAGGCATCACAATACACGGTATAAGAACCTGAAGCTGATGGCAATACTAACACTGAAGTTGTGATCAAGGCAGCCTTGAGCTTCTGAAAGCTCTCCTCACACTCGTCCGACCACCTGAACGGAGCACCCTTCTGGGTAAATTTGGTCAAGGGCGAAGCAATAGAAGAAAACCCCTCCACAAAGCGATGATAATACCCCGCCAAACCAAGGAAGCTCCTAATTTCTGTAGCTGAGGACGGTCTGGGCCAACTCTGCACCACCTCTATCTTATTCGAATCAACCTAAATACCCTCACTGGACACCACGTGCCCTAAGAAAGCTACTGAGCGAAGCCAAAACTCACACTAGGAGATCTTTGCATAAAGCTTCTCCTCTTTCAATCTTTGTAATACAACTCTCAAATATTGAGTGTGCCCCTCCTGGCTATGAGAGTACACCAAGATGTCATCAATGAATACATAACAAAAGAGTCCAAATATGGCTGAAATACGGTGTTCATCAAATGCATGAACGTTGATGGGGCATTGGTCAGCCCAAAAGACATCACCAAAAACTCATAATGACTATAACGAGTCCTGAAAGCCGTCTTGGGAATATCTGAATCCCGGATCTTCAGTTGATGATACCCGGATTTCAAGTCAATCTTAGAGAACACCCTGGCTCCCTTAAGGTGGTCAAACAAATCATCAATACGAGGCAAAGGATACTTATTCTTGGCTGTAACCTTGTTCAACTTCTTGTAGTCAATACACATTCTCATGGAACCATCCTTCTTCTTCACAAATAACACCGACGCACCCCAAAGGGATACACTAGGCCGAATGAACCCCTTATCTAGGAGTTCCTAAAGATGCTCTTTCAATTCCTTTAACTACGCTGGTGTCATACGATACAGTGGAATAGAAATAGGCTGAGTGCCTGGCACCAAATCAATATCCCTGTCAGGCGCCATGCCCGGCAGGTCTGCAAGGAACACGTCCGGAAAATAACGGACCACAAGAACAGAATCAATAGTGGGAGCCTCAGCACTGACATCCCTCACAAAAGCCAAATACGATAAACACCCTTTTTCCACCATACGCTGAGCCTTCAAGTATGAAATCACCCTACTAGGCACATACTCAATAGAACTTCTCCACTCAATCTAGAACTGCATGACACGGAGATAGCCAATCCATGCCCAATATCACATAAAAGTCCACCATGCTAAGCAACAACATATCCAATCGGGTCTCCAGACCCCCAATAGATATCACACATGACCGATACGCACGGTCCACAATAATAGTATCGCCCACCGAAGTCAACACATGAACAGATGTAACTAGGAACTCACGAGGCATATCTAGAAAATGGAAAAAATATGATGAAACATAGGAATACGTGGAACCAGGATTAAATAGGACCGAAGCATCTCAGTGACAAACTGAAATAATACCTGTAATCACTATGTCTAAGGCCATAACATCTGGTCTGGATGGAAGTGCATAAAAATGGGCCTGACCTCCACCTGATCAACCTCCCCCTCTAGGGTGGCCTCTAGCTGTCTGACCCCCACCCCTAGCTGCCTGGGCGGGTGGTGAAGTAACTGGAGTTGAAGTCGAGGGTTGACTCCTTTGTTGAGATGGACCCCAAAAAGACGAGGACACTGCCTCCTCATATGCCCAAACTCTCCACACTCGTAACAACTCCCTGGTGCTGGAGATGGGGACTGAAGGGAATCCCTTGCACCAGGATAACCAATAGAAGAACCATGCATAGATGAACCCTGAACCGATGGTGCTCGAGATAAAATTTGGGCTGGAGCACTGAATGAAGAGCGGCCTGGATGAGAGCTGCGGTGACTATGCCGCGATGATGCCCCACTATAAGCTGGGCGAGCTAGCTGAGGAGGCCTAAATCGGCAGCCTCTACTATGTTGAAGCTGACCCCTGGAGGGAATACTGTTAAAGCTACAAGATCCTCGAGGCCTCTTGGCCTCCCTCTCATCACGCTCCTGGCGGCGAACTGACTCAATATCCCGGTCAATATCAACAACCTGCTCAAAAGTAGCACCGGATACCCTCTCTCTAGTCATCAGAATATGGATCTGATAAGTGAGGCCATCCACGAACCTCCTGATTCTCTCTCTCTCTCTCACTAGGGACCAACTCTGTAGCATGATGGGCTAACTCTGAAAACCTCATCTCATACTGCATCACAGTCAACTCATCCTGACTCAACTGCTCAAACTGCCTGCGTAGCTCCTCTCTCCGGGACTGCGGAACATACTTCTCTAGGAAGAGAGTGGAAAACTGCTGCCAAGCAAGGGGCGCCGCACCAACAGGACTACGCCTCTCATAAGACTCCCACCAAGTAAATGCAGATCCTAAGAACTGGAAAGTAGTAAACGAGACCCCACCGGTCTCCAATATCCCTGCGGTACGAAGTATCCTCTAGCACTTGTCTAAGAAACTCTAGGCATCATCGCCCTCAGCACCACTGAAAGTCGGAAGCTGAAGTCTACCAAATCTCGCCAACCTGCCCTACTCGTCGTCATCAATAACTGGAACCACATAATCTTGAGCTGGTGCAACCGACTGGGATGGAGCTGCCCCTGGTGTATGGAGTCCCTGAATGACCTGCTCAGGGTTACAAGCAACAGGAATCTGAGTGTCTCCCCCGACTTGAGAAGTAGCGGCTGTTGTAGAAATAACGATTGCCTGTGCAAGACTGGTGCACACGGTCAGAATCTGTGCCAAGGTCTCCTAAAGACCCAAAATAACAATAGGCACTGCCGGTTCCTAGACCGGTCCCGCTAGAACATCTGCGGCTGGGACCTGATCTAGAACAACAGGCGGGTCTATAGGTACTGCTTCGGCAGCTGCGCGGGCTGCGCCTCTACCCCTACACGGCCTCGACCCCTCGTGGGTCCCACTGCTGGCTGATCGCGCTGTCCGGCAGCATGTGTCCTCAGCATCTGTGAGAGAATGAAACAACAAAAGTTTAGTTACCAGAATCAATAGATTCGCACGACAAGAATTCAAGAATGTGAGATTTTTCCTAAATGTTCTGTAGCCTCTCGAAGATAAGTACAAACGTCTCCGTACCGATCCGCAAGACTCTACTAAGCCTGCTCATGACCGGTGAGTCCTATGTAACCTAGGCTCTGATACCAACTTGTCACGACCCCAAGTCACCCTAGGCCATGAGGGCGCCTAACATGATACTAGGCTATCCAACTCACTACGCACAACATAAGAAACTTTTCTTTTAATTCAACACTCTTCGATATTTCATAAAATTCTCGATTTAATATTTCAAAATGATAAAAATAGGTAAAACATTAAAGCACTATCCCAAAACCCGAAGCCAATAATCATGAGCAACTAAAAGGAAATATAAAATCTGATACAATTTCCTTAATACAACAAGTCTGGGAAGTATAAATAATGACAAAATAGGAAGGAGAAAGGGCAGGCTGCGGATGCTGTGCAACTACCTCGCAATATACGAATAATGCTCCAAATAGGGTGAATCAACTCTCAATCGGTCCCGACACCTGAATCTGCACACATGGTGCAGGTAGTAACGTGAGTACGCCAACTCAGTCAGTAATAATTATAACTAAAGACTTGAGTGCAGTGACGAGCATTTAAAAATCATGTAATTTCATAACATAATAACAGCGGAAATGAGCGAATCAAATCAGGAGTCTTAATTTTGAGCATTTCATAAAAACTCCAATTTTCCATTTGAAATCTTGTATAAAACATTTGTTCAGCATTATTAAGGAGGCTCTGTGTAAAGAAGAGTGAAAAACAATTTTTTTTATAGAAATAAGACCCTCGGGCACAACATCACTCACAAATAAAGCCTCTCAGTCACTCGTGACTCGACTCTCATCAGTTAATACTCACACTCAACACTCATGCTCAACATGTACCGAATGATAATCGCTGCGGCGTGCAGCCTGATCCATAAAATAGTCGACTGCACTCACTGGGATGTACAGACTCCGGAGGGGCCCCTACAACCCAAGCGCTATATCGCTGCGGTGTGCAGCCCGATCCAATATCGCTACGGCGTATATCCCGATCCAACATCTCTCGATGTGGCATGCAACCCGATCCATATATATAACGCTGTGGCGTGCAGCCCGATCCATCACTATCCTCACAATCCGTCTCTCGGCCTCACTCAGTCATCATACTCACAAGCCACTCGGGCGATTCAGTACAAATCAAAGGGACTCAACCCAAAATATCTTGCATTTATTTAAAATAGAGTGGTGAACATGAATAAATAAAAAACAGATATAAATCGTGACTGAGAATATATTTTCTATCATAACAGTGTGAGGACAATAGTAAAATTACCCCTGAGGGTCCAACAGGTCAGCACAAGGCCCCAAACATGGCATACAGCCTAAAACACAGTAATAATCTAAAAATACAGAATATCATATGATCTCTAGTCAAATTCGCGGCTTAATAGTCGTTGCGGGACGAACCAAGTCACAATCCCTACCGGTGCACGCCCACACGCCCGTCACCTAGCATGTGCGTCACCTCATTTATCAAAACAATACAAAATACTAGGGTTTCATACCCTTAAGTCTAAGATTTAGAATCGTTACTTACCTCAAACTGGCCAAAATCCTAACCCGTGATGCCTTTGCCTCTTGAATCAATCTCCAATTGCTCTGAATCTAACCAAAATCAGTACCGTATCATCAATATATGATAAAAGAACAAAACCCACGCAAAAATTATCAAATTTAATCAAAAATCCCGAAATTGGCCAATTTCGGCCCCCGGGACCACGTCTCAAAATTCGATAAAAATTACAAAACTAGAATCCTCATTCACTCACGAGTCTACCCATATCAAATTTATCAAAATCTGACCTCAAATAACCATTCAATCCCCAAAAGAATTTCTCTAATTTTCTTCCATTTTCTCCTAATTTTCACTCCAAATTCCCAAATTAAATAAAATTCAAGACATAATCATGGAATTAAACCAAATATGAGTGAAGAACACTTACCCCAATCACTCTACTAAAATCCCCTCCAAATTCGCCTTCTCCCGAGCTCTCTAATGAATTTTGGTTTTATGAGCTTAAACCCTCGATTTTTGAACTTAATCATTCTGCCCAGGTATTTTCTTCATCGCGATCGCAAAAATTCCCATGCGATCGCGAAGCACACTTTACACTGCCCCAAATTACCCTTACGCGATCGCGATGCAATGCCACAAAACTCCACGCGATCGCAACCATTGGGCCTTTTGAGGTGCTTTAGAGGATTGGAGAGGTGGCTTATAGACTTGCCTTGCCACCCAGCTTATCGAGTGTTCATCCGGTGTTCCATGTTTTGATTCTCCAGAAGTATATTGGTAACCCGTCTCACGTTTTGGACTTCAACACAGTTCAGATTGAGGGTGATATGTCATACGAGGTAGAGCCAGTGGCTATTTTGGGTTGTTAGGTCAGAAAGTTGAGGTCTAAGGATATAGCTTCAGTGAAGGTGCAGTGGAGAGGGCATCCAGTGGAGGAGGCCACTTGGGAGACCGAGCGGGAGATGTGGATCAGATATCCTCACTTGTTTGAGACTCCAGGTATGTTTCTAGACCCGTTCGAGGGCGAACATTTATTTAAGAGGGGGAGAATGTAATGACCCGGCCGGTCGTTCCGTGGAATTTGCCCCGTTATTCCTGTTTCTGCCTTGTCATGCATTGTTTAGTTGTTTATGATGTGTTGGAGTCGGGTGGTTCGGGTTTAGAGTGGTCGTAGTGAGGATTGAGATACTTAGTCTCTTAAATTGGCTTAATAGTTGAAAAAGTCAATGGGGAGTTGACTTATTGGTAAATGACCTCAAATTGTGGATTTTATGGCTCGGATAGCTTCGTTAGGTGATTTGGGACTTAGGAGTGTGTTCGGAATGTGGTTTTGATGTCCGTTGTAGAATTAGGCTTGAATTCGCGAAAGTTGGTTTTTGGCGATTTCCGGTCGGCAGTGGAAAATAGGCTACTTGGGTCGGAATGGAATTCCAAAAGTTGGAGCAGGTTCAAAGTGACATTTTGGACGTGTGTGCAAATTTTCAGGTCATTCAGAGGTGTTTTGGTTAGTTTCGGCATCGTTGGTGATTTTCGGAAGTTTTAGGAATCTTAGGCTTGAATCATGGGTTGAATTGGAGTTTCGATGTTATTTTGGGTGTTCCGAGGTTTCGACTAAGTTCAAGTAATCATTTATGACTTGTCTGTGTTTTTGGTTAGGGCCCCGAGGGGCTCGGGTTGATTTCGGATGGTCGTCGGAAGCTTAGAAGTTGGAAATATACAACTAAAGTGCTGTTAGTGCTGCCCATCTGGTGTGGCTGCACATGCGGATGGATGAGCACAGGTGCGATCTCCGCAGGTGCGGGATTTGGCAAGTAGGAGGAGTTTCGTAGGTGCAAAGGTTTTGCCGCACCTGCGAAGCCGCAGGTGCGGAAGGTTGAGCGCAGGTGCGGAGGGATGGCGTTTGAGTGTTTTTCGCAGGTGCGCACCTGAGACCGCAGGTGCACGTAAGTGGCCATAGGTGCGGAACGCATGGGCAAAAGAGTATATAAACCTGCCTTCGCAAATTTGAGCTATTTTCTTCAATATTTCATTCGGGATTAAGCTTTTGGAGAGGGTTTTGAAGGAGGAAATCAAGAGGCCATCGTTGAGGTAAGATATTTGAACCTAAAACTCATTCCTATGTAATTTTTGGACGGATTTAGGGTGAATTTGTGGGGAAAATCAGTGTTAATTTGGGGGTTAGGGCTTGGAAAGATTGGAGACTTTGATTGAGGAATTGAAGAGGCTATTGGGTTCTGAATCTGATGTTCTTGGTATGTATAGACTCGTGAGTGAATGAGGATTCCGATTTTGTAATTTTTATCGAATTCTGAGATGTGGGCCCAGGGCTCGGGGTTTGACCAATTTCGGGAATTGTGCCTAATTTTGATAGTTTTCGAATGGGTTTCGTCTCCCTAGCATATTTTGATGTTATTAATGTGATTTTGATAGACTCGGAGCATTTGGGAGCCGATTCGAGGGGCAAGAGCATCACGTAGTAGTTTTCGGACCATTTTGAGGTAAGTAATGATTGTAACTCTAGACCTGAGAGTATGAAACCCCGATACTTTACATTGTTTTGACAAATGAGGTGACGCACATGCTAGGTGAAGAGCGTGTGGGCGTGCACCAATAGGGATTGTGACTTGGTCCGTCCCGTAGAGACTATTAAACCGCATGTTTGATTTGGAATCATATAATATCCTATATTTTAGAGCTTTTTACTATATTGTAGGCTGTATGTCACGTTTGGACCTTGTGCCGGCCTGTTTATACCCTTAGGGTATTTTTACACTGTCCTCTAACTATTTTGATAAATAAATTGTGAACTCAGTCATGCTTACTACTTCTTGCTTTTTTCACTGTTATCACACTTTTTAGAGTATGGTGAGGTATTTTGAGCTGAGTCTCATAATGTTGAGATGAGTTGCCCAAGTGGCTTGTGAGGATGACTGAGTGAGGCCGAGAGCCGAGTTTGTGAGGATAGTTATGGATCGGGCTGCACACCGCAACACATATTATATGGATCGAGCTGCACGCCGCAACATATGTATGTATATCGGATCGAGCTGCACGCCACAACAATATAGCGCTTGGGTTGTAGGAGCCCCTCCCGGAGTCTGTACACCCCCAGTGAGCACATTCGACTATATATATTAGAGCAGGCTGCACGCCGCAGCATATGTTATTTGGATCGGGTTGCACGCCACAACATATTTTAGGTGGATCGGGCTGCACGCCGCATCAGTTGTGTGGATATCTAGTACTTGCTGAATGAGAGTACTTAGTGTGAGCATGTAATACTAATAGCGGAGTCACGAGTGACTGAGAGATCTTGTTATGAGTGATACTGTGCCTGAAATGTTGTTACTTTGTGAGACTTATTATTTTTCTCACTCTCCTTTATACTGAGCCTTTTAATAAAAGTTGAATTACGATTTTTATGAAATTATGATTTGTAAATACTCGTCACTGCACTCAATTTTTTAGTTACTTTGGTTACTTACTGATTTGGCGTACTCACGTTACTCCCTGCACCTCTGTGTGCAGATCCAGGTACCGGGCTAGCTCGCTAGTTGACTTCTCACGTGCTTGGAGTTGATCGAGGATCGAGGTAGTTGTTCAGCGTCCATAGCTTACCTTCCTTCCTTTCCCATTTTATAGTCTTTTAGTACTTTTTGACCTATATTAGTAGCAAGGTCACATTTTTATACATTGTATTTACTGTTTAGATGCTCATGACAGTTGACTTCAGAGGTTTGGGTTGGTGTTAGATTTGTCCGCTTTGGTATTATTCTTGCTGAACTTGTCTTAAAAAGGTGAATCTTTATTAGAAAATGAGACACTATATATATATATAATGTTGATTTCATTATGTTAGAGGAATAGCCTAGTTTCATGATAGGTGCCATCATGGCCCTTATTGATTTGGGGTCGTGACAAACATTACTAAATAATGTATATTTGAAATACAATTTGTGATTGTCTTTTTGAAAGTTTATCTTGAATTTTATATTAAGTTGTGCATTTATATTTTTATATGTAATTCTTTAGATTTAATGGTAGAATTTAAATGGGAATCTACGACTTTTATATTAACCAAACCTAAACTAATATAAAACAAATAAAAGTAACTATAGACGTAGGAAACATAATGAACAAATGATTTATGAAGTAAATAAGGAAAAAATTTACTTAAGTAAAGTCAATATTAGAAAAATAATTTAATTACAATTTTATCCAATGAAGAAATTATTTTAAGGGGTAAAAAAGCGAACGACATTTCGCTAAGGGCCTTTGTGCTTTTAATATATATATATATATATATAGATTTATCTTAGGGTACGCGCTTTACGTGTGTACCCATATTAGTAAAAATTAGAAAGTTCACGGAAATGATGAATGTTATTAAGTAAGTTCAATAAATGAAGAAATCATATCTCTCGTAAGTTTTTAAATGACTTATGATGATTTATAAGGATTTATGTGGAAATAATTTTTTTTTTTTTTGTGATTTAATACGGAAAACAAAATACAAAATGCTTTTATCACAATTCGTCAAAGATTTTCAAATAATACAAATTAAAATTGAATCCTTGTCTTTTAGAGATTTGGATATGAAAATGTGGGCCCTATACCTCCTAAAAAATTAATAGTTGTTAAGAGATGAGAGCAAAATAGAACAATATAGTAATAGAAATAAAATTTGTTGGAGGAGAATGTAGAAGTTATCTTATTCAAATGTGTTTCTGATGTGTACTTCATAGGATAAAGAATACTCTATTTATAGGATATAAGTTACATGAACGGTTACAAGAATACACCTAAATGTTACAAATATTAAGTGATGAATTAACTAAGTACATGAACTCAAATGGTTCATGGAATAGGGATGTCTAAGAATATTCAATGGACATCCACTTTAACATATTCATAATACTCCCCTTTGGGTGTCCATCTAAAAGATAATGTGTCTCGTTAAAACCTTACTAGGAAAAACTCAGTGGAAAAAAGTCCAGTGAAGGAAAAAGAGCACACACATCTTGTAATACGCATTGAGTGTTGTCTCATTAAAAACGTTACCAGAAAAACACACTTGGAAAAAAACCTTGGTTAAGGAAAAAAGAGTGTGACGCATACTATACTCCCGCTGATGAAAACATTATTTGATATATCGGAGACGATGCATTCCAATCTTATGTCTCAGCTTCTCAAATTTTGATGCTGGTAATTGCCTTAGTGAATAAATCTGTGAGATTATCACTTGAACGGATTTGTTGAACATCTATCTCACCATTTTGTTGAAGATCATGAGTGAAAAAGAACTTTGGTGAGATGTGTTTTGTTATGTCTCCTTTGATATATCGTCCTTTTAGTTGAGCTATGCAAGAAACATTATCTTCATACAATATTGTTGGAATCTTCGTTTTTAAAGAAAGAGCACTCAGTTGTCGAATGTGTTGAGTCAGTGATCTCAGCCATACACATTCTCGACTAGCTTCATGAATAGCTATTATCTCTGCATTATTGAAAGATGTAGCAACTAAAGTTTATTTTGTTGAACGCCATGAAACAGATGTACATCCACAAGTAAATAGATAGCCTGATTGAGATCGGGCTTTATGTGGGTCAGACAAATAACCAGCATCTGCATAACCAATCACTTGTGAATTGGATTCATAAGAATAAAATAATCACATCTCAATAGTCCCTCTGAGGTATCTAAAAATATACTTAACCCCATTCCAGTGTCTTGTCGTTGGAAAGGAACTAAATCTTGCTAATAAACTTACTGCAAAAGTTATATCTGATCGAGTATTATTTGCAAGATACATTAGTGCCCCAATTGCACTAAGATATGAAGTTTCATCACCATGAAACTCTCAATCATTTTCATGAGGTCAGAATAGATCTTTATTTATATCAAGTGATCTCACAACCATCGTGGTACTCAATGGATGTGCTTTATCCATATAAAAACGCTTTAGGATCTTTCTGTGTAAGTTGATTCATGGACAAAGATTTCATCTTTCATATGCTCAATTTGTAGACCAAGACACAAACTTGTCTTTCCAAGATCTTTCATTTCAAACTCTTTCTTCAAACAGTCTACTGCTTTTGGATGTTCCCCAGGAGTTCGAATGATATTTAGATCATCAACATACACAATGATTATAACAAATTCAGATCCAGACCTTCTTATAAATACACAAGGGCAAATTGGATAATTCTTATATCCTTCTTTTAGCAAATACTCACTCGGGCGATTATACCACATTCACCCTGATTGTTTCAATTCGTATAAGGATTTTTGAAGCTTTATTGAACGAGTTTTCCGAAAACTTTTATTAGTTTCAGGAACTTTAAGCCCTTAAGGGATTTTCATATGAATTTTGTTTCCTAATGTGCCATACAAATAAGTTGTGACAACATCCATTAGACCCACATCAAGTTCTTTATGGACTGCCAAATTTATAAGATACTTGAAAGTGATTGTATCCACTACAGAAGAATATGTCTCCATATAATACATGCCAGGTCTTTGCACAAATCCTTGTGCCACCAGTCGTGATTTATATCTAACGACTTCATTTTTATCATTTCATTTTCGCACAAAAATCCATTTGTATCCCACTGGCCTTATTCCTTCATGTGTTTGGACTATACGTCCGAATACTTCACATTTTTTCAAGTGACGCTAATTCTGCTCTGATAGACTTTTTCCCTTTTGGCCAATCATTTCTCTGTCTACATTCATCGGCAGATCTTTGTTTAAGATCCTCATCTTATTGCATTATTTCAACAACAACACTATAAGCAAAAATGTTGTCTACAATAATATTATTTCTATTCCACCTTTTTCTTGTGGAGACATAACTTATTGAAATCTCTTCATTCTTATTATTTTCAGGTATCTGGACCTCCTCTGAGGTCTTATCATTTGTTATATCACAGGGCTCTTTTTGAGCACTTGCCTCCATATTATGATCTCCTAGATCATTTCCTACTTTTCGCATACGATGATTTTTATCTTTGGAACCAATTGGTCTACCACGTTTTAAGCATAACTTAGACTCATTTGCATTTGTAGATTGTCCAACCGAGACATCAATTTCGAATAGGAGCATTAGCAGCTGGAATATATGACTTAGTTACCCTTGGTAGGTTCATGAATGCATCATGCAGTTGATTTGTAATATTTTGAAAATAAATTATCTTTTGAACCTCGTGTTCATATTAATTTGTTCGAGGATCTAAATGAGATAGTGATAATGCATTCCAATCTATCTATTTTTGCAATTGCTTACCCCCTCCCCCCCAATATTGGTGTTGATTCATCAAAATGACAATAAACAAATCTTGTTGTAAATAAATCTCCAGTCATAGGTTCCAAATATTTTATAATAGAAGGAGATATGTACCCAACGTATATACCCAAACTTCTTTGGGGTCCCATCTTTGTACGTTATAGTGGAGCAATTGGAACATATACTGCACATCCAAATATTCTAAGAGGAAAATATTTGGCTCCTGACCAAAAGCCAATTGTATTGGGGAGACTTTATGATAACTTGTGGGTCTGATCCTCACAAGAGCTATTGCATGCATAATAGCATGGCCCCATGCTGAAATGGAAAGTTTTGTTCTCATAAGCATTGGTCTAGAAATTAATTGAAGGCATTTGATCAATAAATCCGCTAGACCATTTTGAGTATGAACATGAGAAACTGGATGCTCAATTTTTATCCAGTTGATATGAAATAATCATTAAAGGCATGGGACGTAACTTCGCCAGCATTATCAAGACGAAGTGTCTTAATTGCATAATCTGGAAACTGTGCTCTTAATCTTATTAATTGAGCTAGTAACCTCGCAAAGGCCAAATTGCAGGTTGATAATAAGCACACATGTTACCATCTTCTATATGCATATATCAAAACCATATAATATCTCAATGGTCCACATGGAGGGTGCATGGGACCATATATCACCCTGTATACGTTCCACAAATGCAGGAGTTTCAACTCCAGCTTTGATTACTGATGGTCTAATAATCAGTTTGCCATGAGAACATGCAACACAAGAGAATATTATAATCGGGATGGACCAACCGGTCATCCAAATAATAAAATCATTACTAAACTCCTTGTTTACTATGGCATGTGATTCGACTACACTAATACTAGTGTAGTATAATCTGAAAGAAAATGCGGGAACCTTTTCAAGTACATACTTCTTTTACACTTTTATTGTTGTAATATAAAGGTAATCAACCTTCCATTCATTGGTGGTCTCAATATGATAGTCATTTTGGCGTATATCTTTGAAACTCAACAAGTTTCTTTGAGACCTACTACAATATAATATATCATTAACAACCAATATAATTCCTCATGGTAGTATTACAATCGCTCTTCCAGAGCCCTCGGTTAATTTTGTACTACCAGGTTATGATATTATCTTATTTCATATTTAAATAAGAGATACATCTCTTATCTTTTAATATGGTGTGCGTCATAGCACTATCCAGAAGACACATTTCTTCTTTATTTATCATACGACCAACTGAAGATTGGGAAATTTTAATAGGCAAGGTTTTCTTCACCTCTATCATGATTATTCATAGGGCCCCCCTCAACATTATTTTGAAAAGTCAAGTGAGTTTTAACTTAATTTTTTTTCCATTTTATAGAGGCTTGATAATGTTTGACAAAATATTCAGACGTACTTCAAATTCGTGCCCAATGTTTTTTCATACCATATTGGTAGACATTATCGCCTTTGCTTTTTTTGAAGGATTATGCTGAGAACCCTTATTGTTCTCTTGTTTATAACGACCACTAGCATGACGATTATTATTTCGTCCCTTGCCATCCTCACATATATTTTTACGG